>WNWK01029521.1:0-24339 GCA_009830355.1 Cherax destructor
GTTGTGAGGGTGAGCAGGAGCATTGTCCAGTACCAGGAGGCACTTGAGTGGCAATTTCTTTTCCAAGAGGTATTTCTTGACACTAGGGCCAAACACTCCAGTCACCCATTCCTTGAAAATCTCCGTAGTGACCCATGCCTTGGTGTTAGCCTTCCAATGCACACACAAATTATACTTGTCAACACTGTGATTCCTGAAGGGTCTGGGATTTTCATAGTGATACACCAGTAAAGGCTTCACTTTAAAATCACCACTGGCATTGGCACACATCATAAGAGTTAGCCTGTCTTTCATAGGCTTGTGTCCTGGCTGTGCCTTTTCCTCCTGAGTAATGAAGGTCCTGTTGGGCATTTTTTTCCAAAACAGGCCTGTTTCATCACAGTTAAACACTTGTTGGGGGAGGAATTGTTCAGCCTCTATGAACCCCTGGAATTCCTGCACAAATTTTTCAGCTGCACGTTTGTCTGAGCTGGCTGCCTCACCATGTCTCACAACACTGTGTATGCCACTACGTTTCTTAAACCTGTCAAACCAGCCTTTGCTGGCTTTAAAATCACTCGCCTCACCACTGGTTCCAGGCATTGTCTTGACAAGATCTGCATGCAACTTCCTTGCCTTTTCACAAATTATCACCATGGACATACTATCACCCGCTCTCTGTTTTTCATTGATCCACACCAACAACAACTTCTCAACCTCATCCACTGTTTTTAATCTATTTTTCGTTAACATATCAACCCCTTTTGCAACATTAGCTTCCTTGATCTCATTTCTCTTTGCCAGGATAGAGCTGATAGTAGATGGGGTTTTCTTGTACATCCTGGCAAGCTCACTCAGATGTACGTCACTCATATTTTTCTATAATCTCTTTCTTCAGTTCGATGGTGTTCCTCACTTTCTTTACCACAGGGGTGCCACTAGGAAGCTTCTTTGGACCCATGGTGACTTATTTCACAGTGACAATCACTAAACCACCAAAAAAGGACACCAAATGTATTGTGAATGTTTGAAAGAGCGCACTGGGTAATGTTCTCTCAATGGTAAACAACGCTTCACTGGCGGCGTCCTGCATCCTGCGCAGGCACGGAGCAGGCGGACAGGTCTAATACGTTACGAAACACGAGCCAGTTTACGATTCTCGAAATAAAAAAAAGCTTACGAAACACGATGTTTACGAAATAAGAACCTTACGAAACTCGGGGGTCCACTGTATTTCTTACCTTAAATTGTGGGTGCTGGTGTTTGTAGATGATTGTGAAGAGAGTGGAGAGTTATGCTGTGGCCCTACTGGGCTGAGGTGGATGATAGAGGTTCTGGTACTGAAGACGATGGTTGTACTGGAGCATGCATAAATTCTGTAATGGATTTCTGTTCAATTTTACCCTGCAGTATTATACAACTGACGGAAAGGTATCAGCTGCTCTAGACACCATTTCAGGGTCCTCTTCAGTGAAAAAGTCTAACTTAAAGTCATTCAGTCAGTCAAGTCATTCAGTGAAGTCATTCAGTCAAGTCAGTAAGTCATTCAGTCAAGTCAGTAAGTCATTCAGTCAAGTCAGTAAGTCATTCAGTCAAGTCAGTAAGTCATTCAGTCAAGTCAGTAAGTCATTCAGTCAAGCCAGTAAGTCATTCAGTCAAGCCAGTAAGTCATTCAGTCAAGTCACTAAGTCATTCAGTCAAGTCACTAAGTCATTCAGTCAGTCAAGTCATCCAGTCAAGTCAGTAAGTCATTCAGTCAAGTCACTAAGTCATTCAGTCAAGTCAGCAAGTTATTCAGTCAAGTCAGCAAGTATTCAGTCAAGTCAGTAAGCCATTCAGTCAAGTCAGTAAGTCATTCAGTCAAGTCAGTAAGTCATTCAGTCAAGTCCGTAAGTCATTCAGTCAAGTCAGTAAGTCATTCAGTCAAGTCAGTAAGTCATTCAGTCAAGTCAGTAAGTCATTCAGTCAAGTCAGTAAGTCATTCAGTCAAGTCAGTAAGTCATTCAGTCAAGTCAGTAAGTCATTCAGTCAAGTCAGTAAGTCATTCAGTAAAGTCAGTAGGTTATTCAGTCAAGTCAGTAAGTTATTCAGTCAAGTCATTCAGTCAAGTCAGTAAGTTATTCAGTCAAGTCAGTAAGTTATTCAGTCAAGTCAGTAAGTTATTCAGTCAAGTCAGTAAGTTATTCAGTCAAGTCAGTAAGTTATTCAGTCAAGTCAGTAAGTTATTCAGTCAAGTCAGTAAGTTATTCAGTCAAGTCAGTAAGTTATTCAGTCAAGTCAGTAAGTTATTCAGTCAAGTCAGTAAGTTATTCAGTCAAGTCAGTAAGTCATTCAGTCAAGTCAGTAAGTCATTCAGTCAAGTCAGTAAGTCATTCAGTCAAGTCAGTAAGTCATTCAGTCAAGTCAGTAAGTCATTCAGTCAAGTCAGATAAGTCATTCAGTCAAGTCAGTAAGTCATTCAGTCAAGTCAGTAAGTCATTCAGTCAAGTCAGTAAGTCATCATCAGTAAGTTATTCAGTCAAGTCTATTCAGTCAAGTCAGTAAGTTATTCAGTCAAGTCAGTAAGTTATTCAGTCAAGTCAGTAAGTTATTCAGTCAAGTCAGTAAGTTATTCAGTCAAGTCAGTAAGTTATTCAGTCAAGTCAGTAAGTTATTCAGTCAAGTCAGTAAGTTATTCAGTCAAGTCAGTAAGTTATTCAGTCAAGTCAGTAAGTTATTCAAGTCAAGATTTCAGTAAAATTATTCAGTCAAGTCAGTAAGTTATTCAGTCAAGTCAGTAAGTTATTCAGTCAGATCAGTAAGTTATTCAGTCAGATCAGTAAGTTATTCAGTCAATCAGTAAGTTATTCAGTCAAGTCAGTAAGATCAGTCAAGCAGTAAGTTTAAAGTATAAATCAGTAAGTCAGTCAAATCAGTAAGTCAGTAAGATTTAAGATATGACAATTAAAATACTATGTAAGAAACACAGCTTCCAGTATCCATCCTACACATGTATGAACCAAACTGAAGACTGGGAGGGTGGTGTGGGTGGCTGAGTGTGGTGGAGGATGACGATACGTCTCCCCCATTAACTCAGTGGTGTAACCCACCGTGGGCGACCACGCTCAAAAATTTTCCCCCTCCCCCAAACCGTGTTAAATTAATTTTACTAAGTGTTACATAAAATTGTGCCGCAATTCTTCAATTGTGCTATACCCGAATCATGCCAAATAAACTCATATTAAACGATGGTCTACTGTACTTGAAAAAAAAAAATTATTGGAAAATACAAGAAACCTTCGAATGGAAGTAAAAATAAATTTACTGGGAGAGTTGCATTCGTCGCTGTTGCCATACGCGGCTCATTTTCTGCCAACTTTACGACTCGGGTCATAGGTTTGAAATAACAAATGAACAAGAACTAGTACATTTCCTCACATGCACTGGTCTGACTGAAACCTGTTAATCTACTTCTCAACACAACATCAACCATGTAGTACAGTGCTTTGGTATAGTGCAATATACCCCATTCCTTTTATTTGTCTTACTATTTGTCAAAAGTTAATATTTACCATATTGTTATAAGTCAGTCTAGCTTTGTTTATCCTCCAGTGAACATTACCCTGCATGCTCTTCCAAACATTTCACAATTAATTGGAGCTTTTACATTAAGTGCAACTGTGAAATAAGCTACCATGGGTCCAAAGAAAGTTCCTAGTGGTACCTCGGTGGTAAAGAAAGTGAGAAACGCCATAGACATGAAGAAGAAAATACTAGTACAAAAATATGAGAGTGGTGTGCGAATTGCAGAGCTTGCCAGGATATATGGCAAAAACAAGTCAACTATCGGTTCTATCCTAGCAAAGAAAGAACAAATCAAGGAAGCTGATGTTGCGAAAGGTGTTGATATGCTAACCAAAAATAGACCACAAATAGTCGAACAGGTTGAGAAGTTGTGGCTGGTGTGGATCAAAGATAAAGAGTTAGCAGGTGATAGTGTGTCGGAGACAATCATTCGTGAAAAGGCAAGGCAGTTGCATGCCGATCTTGTAAAGAAAATGCCTGGAACCAGTGCTGATTTTAGTGTTAGTGATTTTAAGGCCAGCAGCGACTGGTTTGACAGATTTAAGAAGTGTAGTGGCATACATAATGTGGTAAGCTATGGTGAGGCTGCCAGTTCAGACAAATGGACTGCTGAAAAATTCATAACTGAAATTCAGGACTACATAAAGACTGAAAATTTGAAACCCAAACAAGTGTTCAATTGTGACGAAACAGGCCTGTTTTGGAAGAAAATGCCCAACAGGACCTACATTACTCAGGAGGAAAAGGCACTGCCAGGACACAAGCCTATGAAAGACAGGCTAACTCTCATGTTGTGTAGTAATGCTAGTTGGGATTTTAAAGTGAAGCCTTTACTGGTGTATCACTCAGAAAATCCCATTGTGTTCAAGAAACACAATGTCGTCAAGAATAGATTGTGTGTGTTGTGGAAAGCCAATCATAAGGCATGGGTCACAAGGCAAATTTTCAAAGAGTGGGTCCATGAAGAATTTGGCCCCCGTGTGAAAAAATACGTCTGGAAAATAAATTGGACATCAAGTGCCTCCTGTTACTGGACAATGGTCCTGCACATCCTCCAAACTTGGTAGACCTACTGTGTAAGGGCTTCAGTTTTATAAAAGTGAAGTTCTTGCCTCCTAACACCACTCCTCTCCTCCAGCCCATGGACCAGCAGGTCATTTCTAACTTCAAAAAACTCTACACAAAAGCAGTTTGAAAAATGCTTTGAAGTGACCTCAGACACTGAGTTGACCCTAAGAGAGTTCTGGAGGAATCACTTCAATAGAGATTTTAACTTTAGACAAATTGATTGGAACAATGTGACAGGTAAGCTTGAGTCTAGTGACTTTCTTGATACGGTTCAGGACTGTTTTTTAAAACAGTTTGTGACAGAACCAACTAGAGGTAGCAACTTGCTTGATTTGGTTCTTGCCAACAAAGAATCACTAATTAATAATCTTGAGGTTAATGAAGAGCTTGGGGAAAGTGATCACAAATCACTTAGTTTCAATATATCATGGAATTACCCAGGTAACTGCAATCAAGTCCCTGTTCCAGACTTTCGCTTATCTGACTTCATGGGGCTGAGATATTACTTAGGTGGGCTAAATTGGGATGACCTGACTATGGGTCAGGTAGGTGGTTTTGGTTGCCAATATGACGTTTTCCAGAGCGTAGTTCTAGCTGGCCAGACAACTTTTGTTCCGAGTAGGAAATTAGATCTAATAAAAATGATCCTAAATGGATGAACAATAGATTAAAACATCTCATTGGTCAAAAGAGAGGCATACAGTGGGCCCTTGAAAATCGTCCATAATCCGTTCCTGAGAGTCCGCCTATTTTCAAAATGGGCGACTTTCAAAACCATTTTCCCCATAAGAAATAATGTAAATCAAATTAATCCGTTCCAGACACCCAAAAGTATTTAAAAAAATTTTTTTACATGAAATGTACATTTATCTACACAGAAAACAATGAGATATATAGTATAAAACAGTAATAAATTGACACTTACCTTTATTGAAGAGTTGTTGATGTGTGAAAGAAGGAGAGAGGAAGGAGGTGTTGCTAGTGTTTGGAAGGGGAATCCCCTTCCATTAACACTTTAGGTACCAAATCCTTGCCTTCCTGCTACACTCCCTGCATCCCTGCTACACTCCCTGCTACACTCCCTGCATCCCTGCTACACTCTTTACCAAAGGGCTGGCACTAGGAGCTTTCTTTGGGCCCATGGTGGCTTATTTAGCAGTTGCAAGCACTAAAAACAATGGAATAATGACAAAATGTATGGTATGAATGCGTGGGTGGCGGTCACTCGCTGGTGAACAATGGCACACTGACGCTCAATGTGGTGTTTATGTCCCCAGGCGGCTGGGAGGCCACGCAGACGCATTTCAGACAACCGCCGATTTTTAAGCCAACGGATGAATATCAAGCCAATATTTTGCCGAAAAAAGTGGCCTATTTTCAAATCCGCCTATATTTAAGGGAGCCTATTTTCAAGGGTCCACTGTATATAGGCGTATCAAAAGAGGGGATGAACAGATAAGAAATCAATATTTTCAATTAAAAAGAGAAATAAAAAAAAAAGAAGTAAGAAAAGCAATAAGGGATTATGAGGCTAAGGTCGCAAGGGATTCGAAGACTAACCCAAAAGGGTTCTTTCAGGTATACAGAAGTAAGATTAGGGACAAGATAGGCCCACTTAAGAGTAACTCAGGACAGATCACGGACAGTGATAAAGATATGTGTGAAATTTTCAATACTTACTTCCTATCAGTTTTTACTCAGGAAGATACTAGCAGAATTCCAGAAATAATAAATTATGTAAAACAGGAAGATAATAGACTATGCTCGATTGGGGTAACTAGTGACATGGTCCTCAGACAAATAGAGAAATTAAAACCTAACAAATCCCCAGGCCCTGATGAACTGTTTGCAAGAGTTTTAAAGGAATGTAAAGAGGAACTTAGCAAACCTTTGGCAAATCTTTTCAATACGTATACAGTGGACCCTCGCCATTCAAATTTAATCCGTTCCAGGAGCTTGTTCTTAACGTGAAATGTTCGAAAGGCAATTTAATTTTCCCATAAGAAATAATGGAAATACAATTAATCCGTTCCAGAAATCAAAAAATATATAAAAAATAATATATTTTAATAAAATTAAGCTTCTACATGGACAAAAACATTAAATACTACAGTGCTGTACTACTAAAAGTATTAGTAAATAAATGCAAGTCTTTTTACTTACCATTATTGAAGATTGTTGATGGCATATGGAAGAGAGGGAGGAGTGAGGGAGGGAGGGGTTAGTGTTTGGAAGGGGAATCCCCTTCCAGAAGGACTTCAGGTACCAAAGCCCTATCTGGGGTTACTTCTTTTCTTTGTCTTTTAATCCCACTAGGACCAGCTTGGGAGTCACTGGACACTTTAACAAAATAACTGTCCACAGTCCTCTGTTTCTGGTGCCTTTTCAACATGTTCCTGAAGAAGGAAATTGTTTGGTCACTGAACATGCTGCTGTTATGGCTTGTTTGAGCTTGTTCAGGGTGGTATTTTTCAACAAAAGTTTGCAATCTATTCCACATTGTACACATCTCTTTAATCTCTGAAGAAGGCACCATCTTCAGCCCCTCTTCCTCCTCCTTCTCCCGTGAATCAATAGCCTCAAATCTGGTCTGATGCTCTTCCATTTCCAGCTCTTGCAGCTCTTGAGTTGTTAGCTCTACCCTGTGGCCCTGCACTAACTCTTCCACATCATCGCCACTCACCTCCAACCCCATGGACTTGCCCAATTCCACAATACAGTCCACAACAGGCACAGGGTCGGCAGGGTCAGGGTCAGCCTCAAACCCTTCAAAATCCCTCTGTTGGACACAACCTGGCCACAATGGTCTCCAAGCAGAGTTCAAAGTCCTTGAAGTCACTCCCTCCCAAGCCTTGCCTATAAGGCCTATGCAGCTGTAGATATTGAAATGATTCTTCCAGAACTCTCTAAGGGTCAATTCACTGTCCGAGGTCATTTCAAAGCACTTTTCAAACACTGCTTTTGTGTAGAGTTTTTTGAAGTTACAGATGACCTGCTGGTCCATGGGCTGGAGGAGAGTTGTGTTAGGAGGCAAGAACTTCAGTTTTATAAATTTGAAGTCTTCACACAGTAGGTCTTCCATGTTTTGAGGATGTGAAGGAGCATTGTCCAGCAACAGGAGGCACTTTTTGTCCAAACCCTTTTCCTGTAGGTATTTTCTCACACTGGGGCCAAACACTTCATGGATCCAGTCACTGAAAAGGTGCTTTGTGACCCATGCATTCTGACTAGCTCTCCACAAGACACACAATCTACTTTTGACGACATTGTGTCTCTTGAACACTCTGGGATTTTCTGAGTGATACACTAGTAAAGGCTTTAATTTAAAATCCCCACTAGCATTACTACACATCATGAGAGTTAGCCTGTCTTTCATAGGCTTGTGTCCTGGCAGTGCCTTTTCTTCCTGAGTAATGTAGGTCCTGTTGGGCATTTTCTTCCAAAACAGGCCTGTTTCGTCACAATTGAACACTTGTTCAGGTTTCAATTTTCAGTCTTTATGTAGTCCTGAAACTCGTTTATGAATTTTTCAGCTGCATGTTTGTCTGAACTGGCAGCCTCACCATGCCTTACCACATTATGTATGCCACTACGATTTTTAAATCTCTCAAACCAGCCTTTGCTGGCTTTAAATTCACTACCATTACAATCAGCACTGGTTGCAGGCATTTTCTTTAAAAGATCGGCATGCAAGTTCCTTGCCTTTTCACAAATAATTGACTCAGACACACTATCACCCGCTAACTCTTTATCCTTGATCCACACCAGCAACAACTTCTCAATCTATTCGATTATTTGTGGTCTGTTTTTGGCTCGCACAGTAACACCTTTTGCAACATCAGCTTGCTTAATTTCTTCCTTCTTAAGCAGGATAGAAGCGATAGTTGACCTGTTTTTGCCATATATCCTGGCAAGATCACACAATCGCACACCACTCTCGTATTTTTGTATTATTTCCTTCATTTCTACGGTTTCTCACTTTTATCAGCCCAGGGGTACCACTAGGAACTTTCTTGGGACCCATGGTAGCTTATTTCACAGTCACACTTAATGAACAAACTCCAAAAAATTATAATTAAGTGTGAAATGTCTGGAGAAGCGTGCAGGGTATTGTTCTCTCGAGTGTAAACAACGCGGGACTGGCTCTCCACGCCTGCGCTGTGAGGCACCCAAGTGCCTGGGCCGACAGGTCACGAACGTATTCGTTCGACTCGCGATAATTTGTTCGCATGACGATATCGAATTTTTTGTACTAATGACGATTTGTTCGACTGCCGAGCCGTTCGAATAGCGGGGGTCCACTGTATCACTACAAACTGGCATAGTGCCAGACAAGTGGAAAACGGCAAATGTAATACCTATTTACAAGGCAGGTGACAGGTCCTTAGCTTCGAACTATAGACCAATAAGCCTTACCTCCATAGTTGGTAAATTTATGGAAACAATAATTGCCGAGGCAACTCGTAGCCATCTTGAAAAGCTTAAATTGATTAATGAATTTCAACACGGTTTTACTAAGGGCGTTCCTGTCTTGAATTTACTAACTTTTTCACTAAGGTGTTTGAGGAGGTAGATCATGGTAATGAATATGATATTGTGTATATGGACTTCAGTAAGGCTTTCGATAAAGTTCCACATAAGAGGCTACTGAGGAAACTTAAGGCACATGGAATAGGAGAAATTTTTTCCTGGGTAGAGGCATGGTTGACAAATGGCGGCCGGAGTTTGCATAAATGGAAAGAAATCAGAATGGGGGCACGTCTCAAGCGGTGTTCCACAGGAGTCAGTTTTGGGCCCCCTGTTGTTTACAATTTACATAAACGACATAGATGAGGGAATAAATAGCAACATAAGCAAATTTGCTGATGACACCAAAATAGGCCATCCAATTCATTCTAATGAGGACATTAGAGCACTCCAGGATGATTTGAATAGACTGATGCAGTGGTCGGAGAAGTGGCAGATGCAGTTTAATGTAGACAAATGCAAAGTTCTAAATGTTGGGCAGGACAATAACCATGCCACATATAAACTGAATAATGTAGATCTTAATACTTGTGATTGCGAGAAGGATTTAGGAGTTCTGGTTAGTAGTAATCTGAAACCAAGACAACAGTGCATAAGTGTTAGCAATAAAGCTAACAGAATCCTTGGCTTCATATCAAGAAGTATAAATAATAGAAGTCCTCAGGTTGTTCTTCAACTCTATATATCTTTGGTTAGGCCTCATTTAGATGCTGCACAGTTCTGGTCACCGTATTACAAAATGGATATAAATGCACTGGAAAATGTACAGAGGAGGATGACAAAGTTGATCCCATGTATGTATCAGAAATCTTCCCTATGAGGATAGACTGAGGGCCTTGAATCTGCACTCTCTAGAAAGGCGTAGAATTAGGGGGGATATGATTGAGGTGTATAAATGGAAAACAGGAATAAATAAAGGGGATGTAAATAGCGTGCTGAAAATATCCAGCCATGACAGGACTCGCAGCAATGGTTCCAAGTTGGAAAAGTTCAGATTCAGGAAGGATATGGAAAGCACTGGTTTGGTGATAGAGTTGTGGATGAGTGGAACAAACTCCTGAGTACCGTCATAGCTGGGACGTTGTGTAGTTTTAAAAATAGGTTAGATAAATACATGAGTGGGTGTGGGTGGGTGTGAGTTGGACCTGACTAGCTTGTGCTACAAGGTCAAATGCCGTACTAATTCCTTAAGTGGAAGTGACCTGACTACCTGGAGTTTACCTGGAGAGGGTTAAATTCAGGTGGTCGGCTAGATAAATACTGTATATGAGTGGGTGTGGGTGGGTGTGAGTTGGTCCTGACTAGCTTGTGCTACTAGGTCAGATGCCGTGCTCCTTCCTTAAGTGAATGTAACCTGACCTGGCTGGGTCGGGGCATTGGCTTAAGCCGGTTGAAGACTTGAACCTGCCTCGCATGGGCCAGTAGGCCTGCTGCAGTGTTCCTTCTTTCTTATATCTACAATTTGGAAAAGGCGTATGATAGGGTGGATAGGGGGGCAATGTGGCAGATGTTGCAGGTGTATGGAATAGGAGGTAGGTTACTGAAAACAGTGAAGAGTTTTTATGAGGATAGTGAGGCTCAAGTTAGATTGTGTAGGAGGGAAGGGGACTATTTCCCAGTAAAAGTGGGCCTTAGACAAGGATGTGTGATGTCACCGTGGTTGTTCAATATATTTATAGATGGAGTTGTAAGAGAAGTGAATGCGAGGGTCTTGGCAAGAGGTGTGGGGTTAAAAGATAAAGAATTAAATACAAAGTGGGAGTTGTCACAATTGCTTTTTGCTGATGACACTGTGCTTTTGGGAGATTCTGAAGAGAAGTTGCAGAGGTTGGTGGATGAATTTGGTAGGGTGTGTAAAAGAAGAAAATTGAAAGTGAATATAGGAAAGAGTAAGGTGATGAGGATAACAAAAAGATTAGATGACGAAAGATTGGATATCAGATTGGAGGGAGAGAGTATGGAGGAGGTGAATGTATTCAGATATTTGGGAGTGGACATGTCAGCAGATGGGTCTATGAAGGATGAGGTGAATCATAGAATTGATGAGGGAAAAAGGGTGAGTGGAGCACTTGAGGGCTGTGGAGACAAAGAACTTTGTCCATGGAAGTAAAGAAGGAATGTATGAGAGTATAGTTATACCAACACTCTTATATGGGTGTGAAGCATGGGTGATGAATGTTGCAACGAGGAAGGCTGGAGGCAGTGGAGATGTCATGTCTGAGGTCAATGTGTGGTGTGAATATAATGCAGAGAATTCGGAGTTTGGAAATTAGGAGGAGGTGCGGGATTACCAAAACTATTATCCAGAGAGCTGAGGAGGGGTTGTTGAGGTGGTTCGGACATGTAGAGAGAATGGAACGAGACAGAATAACCGAGTGTATAAATCTGTAGTGGAGGGGAAAGGGGGGGTAGGGGTCGGCTAGGAAAAGGGTTTGGGGGGAGGGGTAAAGGAAGTTTTGTGTCGAGGGCTTGGACTTCCAGCAAGCATGTGTGAGCGTATTTGATAGGAGTGAATGGAGACAAATGGTTTTAATACTGACGTGCTGTTGGAGTGTGAGCAAAGTAACATTTATGAAGGGATTCAGGGGAAAACCGGCAGGCCGGACTTGAGTCCTGGAGATGGGAAGTACAGTGTCTGCACTCTGAAGGAGGGTGTTAATGTTGCAGTTTTATAACTGTAGTGTAAAGCACCCCTCTGGCAAGACAGTGATGGAGTGAATGATGATGAAAGTTTTCTTTTCGGGCCACCCTGCCTTGGTGGGAATCGGCCGATGTGTTAATAAAAAAAAAAAAATCTACAACTCCATAGGCCTTATAGGTAAGGCTTGGAAGGGAGTGACTTCCAAGACTTTGAACTCTGCTTGGAGATAATTGTGGCCAGGTTGTGTCCAAGAGAGGGATTTTGAAGGGTTTAAGGCTGACCCTGACCCTGATGACCCTCTGCCTGTTGTGGATGGTATTGTGGCATTGGGCAAGTCCCTGGGGTTGGAGGTGAGTGGCGAGGATGTGGAAGAGTTGGTGGATGATCACAATGAAGAGCATCAGACCAGAGTTCAGGAATATACTTCACAGGAGGAGGAAGAGGGAGTATCTGAGGTGCCTTCTTCAGAGATTAAGGAAATTTGTGCAATGTGGAATAAGGTGCAGGCATTTGCTGAAAAATATCACCCTGAGCAAGCTGAAACAAGCCATATCTGCAACATGTTCAGTGACAAAACACTGTCCCATTTTAGGGACATCTTAAAGAGGTGCCAGAAACAGAGGACTCTTGACAGTTATTTTTCAAGACAGGGGTCCAGTGACTCCCAAGCTGGTCCCAGTGGCATTAAAAGAAAAAGAAGGGAAGTAACCCCAGAGAGGGACTTATTACCTGAAGTCCTTATGGAGGGGGATTCCCCTTCCAAACACTAAGCCCTCTCTCCCCCACTCCTCCTCCCTATCTTCCAGATGCCATCAACAATCTTCAATAAAGGTAAGTAAAAATGTTATTTTATATGTTTATTTAAATGTTTGTATTTATTTATTAATAACTGTACTATGTATGATTGTTGTGTGTATGTAAAACTATAATTAATCTCATTAAAATGTATTTTTGTGAATATTTTTGGGTTTCTGGACGGATTAATTGTATTTACATTATTTCTTATGGGAAATATTGCTTCAAGTTTCAAATGTTTCAAGTTTAGAACTAGCCCATGCTGACACTTTTCAGGTCGCTTGTTCTATCTAGGCTGAAATATTGCTGCACATTAACTGCACCCTTCAAGGCAGGTGAAATTGCTGACTTAGAAAATGTGCAGAGAACCTTCACGGCACGCATAACTGCGATAAACCACCTCAATTCACGGGAAGCTTGAAGTTCCTAAACCTGTACTCCCTAGAACGCAGGCGGGAGAGATACACTATTATATACACTTGGAAAATCCTAGAGGGATTAGTACCAAACTTGCACACGAGTCACTCCATACAAGAGTAAGACTCAGTAGATGGTGCAACATCCCCCCAATGAAAAGCAGGGGTGCCACTAGCATGTTGAGAGACAACACAATAAGTGTCAGGGGCCCAAGACTGTTCAACTGCCTCCCAGCATACATCAGGATTACCAACAAACCCCTGGCTGTCTTCAAGCAGGCACTGGACAGGCACTAAAGTCGGTACCTGACCAGCCAGGCTGTGGCACGAATCGTTGGACTGCGTGCGGCCAGCAGTAACAGCCTGGTTGATCAGGCTCTGGTCCAACATGAGGCTTCGTCACAGACCGGGCCGCAGAGGTGTTGACCCCTGGAATTCTCTCAGGTAAACTCCAGGTAATGGAAATAAGACAGACAGTCCTCGATGCGCACTGACTTTCTTGGGTTATCCTGGGTGGCTAACCCTCGGGGTTAAAAATTTCCGTTAGAAATAATTTACCGCCCTTGAGAAAAAGAAATTCCAGTGGGAATCTTCATTGATTTAAGTAAAGCTTTTGATACAGTTGACCATGATCTGTTACACCTAAAATTATCACACTTTGGTATAAGAGGACACTCCCTCAACTACCTAAAATCATACCTTAGCAACAGAAACCAATATGTGTACACAAATGGAGCTAGCTCCACCGACGCAAACTATTACCGTAGGTGTCTCACAGGGAAGTGTTCTTGGCATTCTCTTTCTCATTTACATTAACGACCTACCAAATGCATCTCAACTACTCAAACCCATACTTTTTGCAGATGACACTACATACGTTATCTACGCTTAAGCCCAGACATACTAGCCAACACTGCAAATACTGAATTACAGAAAATATCTACCTGGATGATGACCAACAAACTTACTCTCAATATTGATAAAACCTATTTTATCCAGTTTGGGAACAGAGCTACAAACAGACCACTTAACATAATGATAAACTGGTCCCCTATCACAAAACTCACAGAGGAAAATTCTTGGGAATCCATCTTGACAGTGGCCTCAAATTTCAGACACATATACAACAAATTTCCAAGAAAGTCTCAAAGACCGTGGGAATACTATCAAGATACGGTACTATGTTCCACAACCAGCTCTCCTTACCCTATATCACTCACTCATTTACCCCTACCTCACCTATGGAATCTGCGCATGGGGCTCTACATCAATAACTCATCTTAGACCACTAATAACACAACAAAAAGCAGCAGTTAGAATAATAACACATTCACACTCCAGACAACATACTCCACCAATATTCAAAAACCTAAACTTACTCACCATACAAGACATCCATACTTTTTACTGTGCCTATTACATACATAGAACACTCTATGCAAATATTAACCCACCACTCAAACTTCTTCTTACCAATTTTAACAGGACACATGACCATAACAATAGACACAGATCACTCCTCGATGTTCCCGTGTCCATCTAACACTATGTAAAAACTCAATGCATATAAAAAGGGCCGAAAATTTGGAATTCATTACATGTCATTGCCAAAGAAACCCTGCCTGTACCCCAATTCAAAACGATGCTAAAAACCCACCTTCTCACCCAAAGCTAAATGCTCAATATCAAACATTCTCAACAAAGTAGAAAAATCACTTACTGTAAAAACCTGACTAATCACTTAAATGTAAAAACCTGTTATGAATAATACATACTAAGCTAACTATTTCCATAACATTTACATTATAATGACCACGTAAACTGTAACTGCAATGCAATTAATTGTTTTAAATTGTTATCTCACTCAATTAGTTGCATTGCTGCAATTGATTGATATGTTTTAAATTGTTATCTCACTCAATTAGTTGCATTGCTGCAACTAATTGATATGTTCAACTTATAATCAAACTTTATAACTTAGATATGCAATTATACTTATTTTATAAATTATCAACCATAACTTTTACCATGTAGTCTATAATTAAGTAGTCCTAAGAATGCCAGCAATGCACAGCATATTAGGGGCTTTTGGCATGTACATCTCATCAATAACTATGTATCTTGTCTACCCAACCATGTATCATTGTACCATGTCTCAATAAAGTATTATTATTATTATTATTATTATTATTATTATTATTATTATTCTTACCCTGGTGACTAACACTCCTACCATGGGTTATCCTGGGTGACCAACACTCCTACCCTGGGTTATCCTGCATGACCAACACTCCCTACCCATGGTTATCCTGGATGACCAACACTCCCTATCCTGGGTTATCTTCGGTGATTAACACTCCTTACCCTGGATATCCTGGATGACTAACACTCCTATCCTAGGTTATCCAGGGTGGCTAACCCCCCTACCTGTTGTCATGTTCACCTAGCAGCAAATAGGTACCTGGGTTGTTAGTCGACTGGTGTGGTCGCATCCTGGAGGACAAGATTAAGGACCCCAATATAAATAAGACAGACAGTCCTCGATGACGCACTGACTTTCTTGGGTTATCCTGGGTGGCTAATCCTCCGGGTTTAAAAATCCGAAGACATCTTATTCTTATTCTTATCTGAGTGACTAACACTTCCTACCATGGGTTATCCTGGATGACCAACACTCCCTATCCTGAGTTATCTTCGGTGACTAACACTCCTTACCTGGATACCCTGGATGACTAACACTCCCTATCCTAGGTTATCCAGGGTGGCTAACACTCCTACTTGTTGTCATGATCACCTAGCAGCAAATAGGTACCTGGGTTGTTAGTCGACTGGTGTGGAGTCGCATCCTGGGGGACAAGATTAAGGACCCAATGGAAATAAGACAGACAGTCCTCGATGACGCACTGATTATCTTGGGTTATCCTGGGTGGCTAACCCTCAGGGTTAAAATCCGAAGACATCTTATTCTTATTCTTATCTGAGTGACTAACACTTCCTACCATGGGTTACCCTGGATGACCAACACTCCCTATCCTGGGTTATCTTCGGTGACTAACACTCCTTACCTTGGGATATCTGGATGACTAACACTCCCTATCCTAGGTTATCCAGGGTGGCTAACACTCCCTACCCTGGGTTATCCTCGATGACTAACACTCTCTACCCTGGATGACTGACACTCCCTATCCTAGGTTATCCTGAATGACTAACACTCCCTATGTGGGTTATCCTGGGTGACTAACACTCCCTACCCTGGGTTATCCTGGGTGACACTCCCTATCCTAGGTTATCCTGAGTGACTAACACTCCTACCATGTGTTATCCTAGGGTGGCTAACACTCCCTATCCTAGGTTATCCTGAGTTACTAACACTCCTACCATGTGTTATCCTAGGGTGACTTAACACTCCCTATCCCAGGTTATCCTGAGTGACTAACACTCCCTACCATGTGTTATCTAGGGTGACTAACACTCCCTATCCTAGGTTATCCTGGGTGACTAATCCTCTGATAAAAATCCATCATATCTTATCCTCGTTGCACTACCACTCACAGTATGAACTGTGGCTTGTGCACAATAAACTAGCATTAGTGACCTTGACTGGTGGTTAGGTACCTTGACTGGTAGCTAGGTACCTTGCCAGTAGCTAGGCACCTTCCTTGAAGGTCAATGAACTTAATATTAACACTACAGACCTTTGTATACAGGTCATCTCTGCTGTCCTTCCTCTCAACAACTCACAATACTTCTTCTTCTTCTTCGTTGGGGTTTTATTGGGCCACTGACAGCTCCAACTCACAATACAACACAAATTCTTCTTCTTCTTCGTTGGGGTTTTATAGGGCCACTGACAGCATACCCTATCAGGCCCTGCCGTCCAACCCTCGGAGAAGGAACCTCACCAAATTGGAAGGATGTTAGAATAATAACTGCTATTATATGTCCTTAATGTGCCCTGAAGCCAGCAAGAATGTGCAGGTACAGGCCAATATCTCCTGACGGTCTGGAGGATCAAGCCTCCCCATTAAGAAGGAGAGGTAGGGTTAAAGATTGCACCCCAAACATGTGCAGGCCGCTCGGAGAACAGTCCGTGCAGAGTGATAGCGTGGGCACCACAGGAGGAAATGTTCCACAGTCTCAGGCTGTGAGGGACACCACGGGCAGTACGGAGAGTCCGTCATTCGAAGGCGGTGTAGATGAGCCGCCAGTCGTGAGTGTCCAACCGGAGGCGAGTCAGTGCAACATCCACGGAGCGATTGGGATGGCGAGCCCAAGGGCAGGGGCCATTGAAAGATCGGACAGAACTCAGTGCCGAAGTAGAGAGGAGCGTACCAGTTCCTTCTGCCACAAATGACGGATTGCCTTCCAAACGTCCTTGTGAATACAACACAAATAATATTCTTTCTTTCTTTGTTGGGGTTATCAGGGCCACTGACAGCTTACGCCGTATCGAGCCCGACTTCTCGATGGTAAGTAAGTTTATTCAGGTATACACAAATACATTTACATACATTATCATACATAGCAGCATATGTGTAGAGAACCTAGGATAACCCAAAAAAGTCAGACAGAGTGACTTATTTCCATTGGGGTCCTTTTTATACTTTAATATTTTACATTCTAGGATATATATGTTATTATATTATAAAGGATATATGTATACTAGGAATAAGGTAAAAAAGAGTTATTTACATATACATGTGTGTTAGCTAAAAAAATAAAAAATCATTCTCCTCCCTTTCTGTTGCTACATTCATTAGGTACCTTTTGGTTCTCTTCTTGAACTGGCTCATGCTATGACTGGCTTTGACATGTGCAGGCAGTCTGTTCCATTCCTTTATTGCTGTACAATAAAAGGTGTTTGAAGCCTCGCCACTGACTGTGGGTACTGCAAAGTTGTGCTCTCTCCCCCTAGTACTATTACTGCTTTGGTTCCCAGCCCTGACAAAATTGGCAGCAATTTTATAAACTTGATTTAATGTAAGTTGTTTTACTCTGTCTTCAATATTCAGCGTATCCCATTGTTGTAATTCATCCTGGCCTACATGCTCTCTTGGACCCAGGTCCAGGATGAATCTTACCATTTTGTTCTGGGTGATTTGCAGCTTATCTTTCAGTTTTTGTCAAGGCAGAATACCATGAAGAGCAAGCGTAGTCCATATGACATTGTATAAGGGCTAGACATAGGGTCCTGCGAGCCTCAGTAGGGGCTCTGGTGTCTGATGGCTAAAGCTCTCGTTTCACCTGCAGGGCCTGGGTTCGATTCCCAGCCAGGGCAGAAACATTGGTTGTGTTTCTTTACACCTGTTGTCCATGTTCCCCATCAGTTAAATGGGTACCTGGGTGTTAGTCGACTGGTATGAGTCGCATCCTAGGACACTGACCTAATCTGCCCGAAATGCTCAGCATAACAAGGGACTTTCTATATAGTAGTATGTCACTGATGTCAGCTAGGCCTGTATACCATGTACATGTACTTGTAGTAAATAAAGATATTATTATTATATTTTTATTATTATTATTATTATTATTTATTATATAGACACTGTGCTTGTCTGTAGAGGAATTTCAGTCTGGCATTCGCTTTCTTTACTACATGTTCCTATCAATTCTCCTGACATGCATGGGTAAAAGGGATTCCCAGATATTTTACTGAGGAAACTGAAGTGATGGATTCCCCATTACACCGTACATTAAAATTATTTACCCTGCTCAGTTTATATTTCGTGCCAAAGAGTATGGCTTCTGTTTTCCCTAGATGTAACGATAGTTTGTTGTCTACTAACCAATTGCTGCAGGAGCGTTAATATATTAGCTATATCTTGTGGGTCTTTACCTGACACTAACAGAGCACTGTCATCCGCATACAGTAGGAGTTTGCACTTGACACTGATGGACAAGTCATTTACATAACACAGGAATAATAAGGGACCCAGAATACTACCTTGGGGAACTCCACATGTTATCGGCAGTGGTTCGGATTCCGTTTTGTTGATTTTGACAATTTGTTTCCTGTTGCTAAGATAGGACTTAAACCAGTCTGTGGAACCTATGCCGATAGCTTGAAGTTTCTTACATAATATATTGTGGTTGACAGTATCGAAGGCCTTTTGCAAGTCTAAAGTTACCATTCCTATGAGGTTCCCTATAGACATTTCAGTTCTCATGTAATCCATCAGATTAATTAGGGAGGTGTCGGTTGAGTAAGATCTCCTAAAGCCTGATTGGTAACTATGAAGAATGTTGTTATCATTTAGATATTTAACTACTTGATAGTACACCGCCCTCTCTAGAATTTTGGATATTACACTGAGTATACTAACAGGCCTATAGTTGCTGACATCAGACCTACTATTTTTCTTGAAGATAGGAGTAACTCTGGCCTCCTTGAACCCCTCTGGCACTGTATTAGTGGTGATGGACAAATTTATTATGTGAGCAATGGGGATTGCCAGTTCAGATGCACCATCTTTTAGGAACTTAGACGGGATGTTATCTGAGCCGGTGCTCTTAATTGGGTTTAACCTGCTTAGTTCTTTTTGCACGAAGTCATGAGATACACTTACTAGTTGACAACTGTTTGGAGTTACTCCTTTATTGGTATAGTATGTTTTAAATTTATCAGAGTCTGTGTTAAAGATATTTGATGCAGCTGGTAGCTTACTTACTAGTGTTGATGCGACAGTTGTGTAGTATGAATTAAAACAATTTGCCACTTTAGTTGTTTCGTGGCATACCTCGTTATCGACATTTAGAACTATGTTAGATCTATCTACGGGTTTATGGCTATACCCCAACTGTTTGAGCTTTCTAGAGTTATTCTTGTACTCTTCGATTTTGAGCAATAGTGTCTTGCCTTTGCGCCTTTATAACCTCTGCACTCTGTTCCTCACCCTTTGGAATTCATTTAGTGCTGCAATGTCCTGTCTGTTTGCCTTAAATCTTTTTATAAACTGGTCTCTGAATTTCATATTATCTAATATCTCAGTAGTCATCCAAGGTTCAGTTCTTCGTTTAGTCCTAACCTCTTTAACTGGTGCAATATTATCATGGATGGCAGTGAACATTGTTTTGAATTTTTCCCAGGCATCATTTACGTCCGTGCAACTTGTTATCACTGTCCAGTTACAATTGTGTAGCATATTTACCATTGTTTCTTTTCTGTAGTTTCTAGTTGACCTAACTTTTATTGTCTTGTGTAGGCCTATCCGTTCCCTAGTAATTTTCCTGGTACAGTAAATGATGAAATGATCACTAAGACCTGTGGTAATGACCCCTGTGGTACGAGGAAGATTTGTTGCCCAAGGCTGGGCGATGAAAGAAAAGGAACAAAAGTTCCTTTGTAAATAGATAGAAACTTGAAAGTTTCCGATTAGGTCCGATGGACCCCCTTGCCAAGCCCCATCAAAGCGGGACCCCCACACCCCCACCTGAGTACAGCAACCGGCTTCCCACCAAAGACCGTTAAATAATTATTGGCCCAATGGTCTGGTGGCTAGAGCTCTCGCTTCACACACAGAGGGCCCGGGTTCGATTCCCGGAGGGTGGAAACATTTCGACGTGTTTCCTTACACCTGTTGTCATGTTCACCTAGCAGCAAATAGGTACCTGGGTTGTTAGTCGACTGGTGTGGGTCGCATCCTGGGGGACAAGATTAAGGACCCCAATGGAAATAAGACAGACAGTCCTCGATGATGCACTGACTTTCTTGGGTTATCCTGGGTGGCTAACCTTCCTGGGTTAAAAATCCGAAGAAATCTTATCTTATCTTTTTATCCGCAGAGCGGAAAAAATGGAGCTGGCTAAAAGTAAGCCGATGAACAGGTGCCCCTCCTGTAGAGTGCCCGGCGGGCAAAATAGATGAGAACAAGCTTCCCAGAGAGAACGGGGAAAATTTGTCACTGATACTCAGGCGAGAGAGAGACGTCCACACCCGACGAAGGCTGGCGCAGAAGTCCTATTGGCCCCACTTTAGTGTTGTTGTTGGGGGTTTTGAGGGCGACCAAAGGTTATGACTTACTGAACCCTGCTTTCTTAATTTAAATGATAATAATAATAATAATAATAATAATAATAATAATAATAATAATAATAATAATAATAATAATAATAATAATAATAATAATAATAATAAAAGTAAGGAATAATGCACAAGGTGGAAAGGAACTGAAGTAAACACAAGTTTAGTCTTCAATATATTACTGAACAAAAGTTCCCAATTAGTTTAGTTAGTACACAGTTGGATCAAACTCCTCCACGGCATGAACGCTACTCCCAGCCGACGCAGCAGGGTGGTTTGGCGGGCTAGCTCCGGGATTTTCAAGAATAGCTCCTGATCAAAGAGGCTGACCAGGTCACGACTGAACAGGACTCTGTGTGAATGGTCTGGGAAGATTCCAGAGCAGCGAGAGGACATCCCAGTGCATCGTTTCAGCGTAAACAGTGGAAGTTTTGTGCAGTTTGTGAGGGTTGGGGCGAGAGTGTCCCAAGTCAGGGGGAGCAGACAGTGCCTCCTCCCCCCCACATCTCCGGGGGGGAGGGGGAGGAGTGTGGGTTGCCCCTCACCCCCCTCCCCGGGCTTCCCCGTGTGTGGTAAAGTGACCCTCTCATAACCCCTCACCCCTGCGCCTTACCCACCCAACTCCCAGCACCACCCCAACTGTACAGGGTACTTTTCCCCTCCCAGCCCAGATGTCTACCTGGAGTCTACCTGGAGAGAATTTCAGGGATCAACGCCCCCGCGGCCCGGTCTGTGACCATGCCTCCTGTTGGACCAGAGCCTGATCAACCAGGCTGTTACTGCTGGCCGCACGCAGTCCAACGTACGAACCACAGCCCGGCTGATCAGGTACCGACTTGAGGTGCCTGTCCAGTCTGCACTAGGGCTTTTGGCATGTACACTCATGTAATCTCAACCAAATGTATTTGTATCATGTCAAATAAAAATTATTATATTATTATTATGTATTATTTATCCCCCTGATGTATGCTGGGAGGCAGTTGAACAATCTTGGGCCCCTGACACTTATTGTGTTGTCCCTCAATGTGCTAGTGGCACCCCTGCTCTTCATTGGGGGGATGTTACATCGCCTGCTGAGTCTTTTGCTTTCGTAGGGAGTGATTTTTGTGTGCAAGTTTGGTACTAAGCCCTCGAGAATTTTCCATGTGTATATAATAATGTATCTCTCCCGCCTGCGTTCTAGAGAGTACAGGTTTAGGAACTTCAAGCGTTCCCAGTAGTTGAGGTGGTTTATCGCACTTATGCGTGCGGTGAAGGTTCTCTGCACATTTTCAAGGTCAGCAATTTCACCCACCTTGAAAGGCGATGGCACAGGATGTGCCGGGCTCACGGGAACTTACACTGCAGAGACAGCGCCGTGGAGTTCGACTACGAGGCAGTTGTCAGGTGTGCCACAGGCAGTATGCACTCAGTTCCTCAAGCTTCAACATCCGTGCGCACGGTGGATGTCTGGGCACCCGGAGGGCTCCAGGTGGGAACAACCAACAGCCCCTCCCAGCAGACAGAGAGGGCTTGGGATCTGCAATCAAACTGGCGTCCACCAGGACGTTGACACGTCCCCAGGGCAGCTCTCCCTCGGGCTGCTAGAGGAGTCGCTGACCTATTGGACCTCTTAGGGAGGGTCGACGGTGCTCCTGCACGCAGCAGATCCTGGCGCAACCTGTTGCTGTTTGCAATGGCTGTCTGGCTGTCCAGCGGAAGAGGGACAGGCACCTAGCAACATCTGTTGTTGGGGCAATGGATGCATTCCCTAGAATGTTTGTGAACTGCTCATTACTCTGTAATTTGTTCATAATTGTAACCATGTATGGACATGTTTATGATTCATTTCCTTTGTAACTGTCATGATTGTGACCAGCTCTATCTGGAGCTCATTACCTTTGTAACTTGTCATGATTGTGACCAGCCTAGTTCATTACCTTTGTAACTTGTCATGAGTGTGACCAGCTCTACCTGGAGCTCATTACCTTTGCAACTTGTCATGATTGTGACCAGATCTAATTCAAGTGGTATTGGTGTCTTCTTGCCTAAACTCAAAAATTTCCCAAAACTAAAAAAGGGTTATCAGACTTGAACTTGAGAGATTATGCTGGTACATACCAATATAATAGTGTCCGTCTGCTTGAGACCCACAGATAACTCACTAACGTTTTTCCCCCGAAAACTGGCCAGATAGGAGAAAAGGGAAATTATAGTCTTACTGTAATGGGTCTGGATGGGAAAGATATCCCCAGTACTTGGGGTGTCTCCTCCGGTCCCCCCGGGCAGATGTTGGGATCACGTGGGGGAAAGCTGCCCTGGTGCAGCACTTGTTCCTCGTTGAAGTCTGGTCTGAGAAAAACCCGGTCACCCTCGTAGTCCCACATTGCTTGACCTCAGCATGGGATTGCCATTTCTCTTTGGCCTTTTAAACCCCAAAGTTCGTCTATTGGGCCTAAAACTACTTATGTTAAAGGGGTTTAGCTACATTATTAACCCTTTGGGGGGGCCCGGCCTTCTGAGGGGAATGTTCCTGGGGTCAAAAAAATTTGAAAAAAAAATTTTTTTTTCTTATGAAATGTAGTTTTTTTTTCTAAAAAACCCCAAACAAAATTTTTTTTTATCAATACTTACGGAGATATGGAGGCTTCAAGTTGACCCAAAAAGATCTGATGATGGGGTTAGGACCCCGGTTGGTGGTGTGGTGGTGGGTAGAGTGAAGGGGTTAGGAGGCTCTGGTGGTGGTGTGGTGGTGGGTAGAGTGGATGGGTTGGAGGCTACTGGTGGTGATGTGGTGGTGAGTAAGTGGAGGTGGTTAGGGGCTTTTGGTGGGGTGTGGTGGTGAGTAGAGTGGAGAGGGGGTTTGGAGGCTACTGGTGGTGGTGTAGTGGTGGGTAAGTGGAAGGGGTTAGGAGGCTCTGGTTGGTGGTGTGGTGGGGGGTAGAGTGGTGGGTGTTAGGAGGCTACTGGTTGGTGGGGTGGTGGTGGGTAGAGTTGAGGGGGGTTTGGAGGCTCTGGTTGGTGGTGTGGTGGTGGGTAGAGTGGAGGGGTTGGAGGTTAGTGGTGGTGGTGTGGTGGTGGGTAGAGTGGAGAGGGTTAGGAGGCTCTGGTTGGTGGTGTGGGGCTAATATCGGGGCTAAAGCCAACAACAAACAAAAGGTACCTTTTATTCGTGGACTGCTTACAGAGTCAAACGCTATGTTGCGGGTTTCACAGAGACCCACATAAGAGATCACTTGGACAATGAAATATGGATCCCGGGCTACAACCTATACAGGTGTGACAGAGTGAACAGGCAAAAAGGGGGGGGGCCCGTATATCACAGAGTCCTTATATTTCAAAAACTACTA
>WNWK01029522.1:0-24339 GCA_009830355.1 Cherax destructor
CCCCATCCTCCAATCCTCTCATTCCTTGCCCTCCATCCTCCAATCCTCTCATTCCTTGCCTCCCATCCTCCAATCCTCTCATTCCTTGCCTCCCATCCTCCAATCCTCTCATTCCTTGCATCCCATCCTTTCATTCCTTGCCTCCCATCCTCTCGTTCCTTTCCTTCCATCCTCTCATTAATTGCCTCCCATCCCCTCATTCCTCACCTTCCATCCCCTAGTTCCTTGTCTCCCGTCCCCTCGTTCCTTGTCTCCCGTCCCCTCGTTCCTTGTCTCCCGTCCCCTCGTTCCTTGTCTCCCGTCCCCTCGTTCCTTGTCTCCCGTCCCCTCGTTCCTTGTCTCCTGTCCCCTCGTTCCTTTCCTCCCATCCCCTCGTTCCTTGCCTCCCATCCTCTCATTCATTGCCTCCTATTACCCCATCCTTCTCTTTCATCCCCATCCTTTCCTTCCATCCCTCCTTTCATTACCTCCCATCCTCACTTTCCTTCCCTGCCATCTCCCCCTTTATTGCCTCCCATTCTTCCCCTTCTTTCTCTGCCATTGGCACTTCTCGGAGAGTAACGAAGCCCAAATGTCATTTTAAGGAAATGATAATGACTTGTAGGAGTTGGAAAAGGTTCTTAACTCTTGGCTGTCCTCATGGAGAGAGACTTGCCAAAACCCCTGTAACGAGTCTAAGGTAGAGAATACTTTATTATCCTCTATATTGCATATTAAATATCTAAAACAAGAAGTGGAAAATGATCTGGAATCGTTTTAGCATTGAGCTTCCTAAAATCAATCACCTGGTGCCAAGAACTGTCTTGGATACTAAAATCATTGGCACATTCAGTGGTAAATTGCTGTGTGATGACAGTCATCAAACATCTGGTTAATTTAACTCTGATGTTATAGCAGCTTGCGAATGTGACAATCTGTATACAGGTATGTAAATAAGCTTACTACCAGGCTCAAGTGGAATACAGTGTGATAGTGAATTCGTTAAACCCAAATTCTTACCTCACCAACTCATAAGCATCACAAAAAGCACATCAAAACTGGTAGACATCACAGGAGAGTGGGAGAGTCCAGCGACACCACTAGTTAAGAGTCAGGAGGGTGACGCTGGTGAGGAGAGGGATGGATGACTAACATGGCAGAAACTCGTAAGAATTTCACCATTGCTGTCACCATTTGTTGTGGGGTTTGGGGGTCTGAAATTCGAGTGAGCAGTGTATGTTATAATTACATATGGGCATGAATAACAAAGAAGGATCTGGCACTGAAAATACTCCCTACAGAGACCTTAAGGCTCGACTGACTGTGTAAAATAACTTCAGTGAAGTGCAGGGGTGACATGAGTACACTAACAGGTAACTCATTAAGTAAAAATAGTAGATTAGATTTGCTCTTTGTTTATTGGTAATAAAGTCTGCCCTCTGCCATGTAATCCATCCACTCTGATGCCTACATTTCCACTAAATAATATCCTGTGGGCAAGTGAGAGGCGAGGCGCGAAAGGTATTTGAATTGGGGGTCAATGTCGATGATCCTAATCCAAAAATTGCCAAGATGTGAGGCTGTAATGGCTACACATGACACAGTGATGTCAGGTCTACTGGTGGGTCTTGAAGCGGAGTTGTGATATAAGAATTCCAGACCTCTCATTTGCTCACTCACGTGCATGTGCACACATTCACAGGCCAGGTGTCTTAATGACAAGCACCTTGGACAAAATGGTAACTAACACACTACTTTCCTCTCCATTCTCGATCTGTCTCTCCCATTCCACATACCTTTCCCGCTGCTTCATATTATTTTAGATGTTGTCTTTCCCTACTCGTCGCTCAATTCTCTTCTTATTGAGTATTCCTTTCATTGTTTTCTAGCTCCCCCTCTCTCATTCTCCTCTTTTATTTATCCCTCCCTCCTCTCAGTATTTTAACCCTGTCCCTCTTTCCTATACTTCCTCCCTCTTCTCACAACTTAAAAAAAATCTACACTTCAATAAGCAGTGGTTGAGACGTGGAGCACAGGCACCAGGTTGTATGGTGTTTCACCAGTCAGTGGTTGAGACGTGCAGCACAGGCACCAGGTTGTATGGTGTTTCACCAGTCAGTGGTTGAGACGTGGAGCACAGGCACCAGGTTGTATGGTGTTTCACCAGTCAGTGGTTGAGACGTGGAGCACAGGCACCAGGTTGTATGGTGTTTCACCAGTCAGTGGTTGAGACGTGCAGCACAGGCACCAGGTTGTATGGTGTTTCACCAGTCAGTGGTTGAGACGTGGAGCACAGGCACCAGGTTGTATGGTGTTTCACCAGTCAGTGGTTGAGACGTGCAACACAGGCACCAGGTTGTATGGTGTTTCACCAGTCAGTGGTTGAGACGTGCAGCACAGGCACCAGGTTGTATGGTGTTTCACCAGTCAGTGGTTGAGACGTGCAGCACAGGCACCAGGTTGTATGGTGTTTCACCAGTCAGTGGTTGAGACGTGCAGCACAGGCACCAGGTTGTATGGTGTTTCACCAGTCAGTGGTTGAGACGTGGAGCACAGGCACCAGGTTGTATGGTGTTTCACCAGTCAGTGGTTGAGACGTGGAGCACAGGCACCAGGTTGTATGGTGTTTCACCAGTCAGTGGTTGAGACGTGCAGCACAGGCACCAGGTTGTATGGTGTTTCACCAGTCAGTGGTTGAGACGTGGAGCACAGGCACCACGTTGTATGGTGTTTCACCAGTCAGTGGTTGAGACGTGGAGCACAGGCACCAGGTTGTATGGTGTTTCACCAGTCAGTGTTGAGACGTGGCACAGGCACCAGGTTGTATGGTGTTTCACCAGTCAGTGGTTGAGACGTGCAGCACAGGCACCAGGTTGTATGGTGTTTCACCAGTCAGTGGTTGAGACGTGCAGACAGGCACCAGGTTGTATGGTGTTTCACCAGTCAGTGGTTGAGACGTGCAGCACAGGCACCAGGTTGTATGGTGTTTCACCAGTCAGTGGTTGAGACGTGCAGCACAGGCACCAGGTTGTATGGTGTTTCACCAGTCAGTGGTTGAGACGTGGAGCACAGCACCAGGTTGTATGGTGTTTCACCAGTCAGTGGTTGAGACGTGGAGCACAGGCACCAGGTTGTATGGTGTTTCACCAGTCAGTGGTTGAGACGTGCAGCACAGGCACCAGGTTGTATGGTGTTTCACCAGTCAGTGGTTGAGACGTGAGCACGGCACCAGGTTGTATGGTGTTTCACCAGTCAGTGGTGAGACGTGCAGCACAGGCACCAGGTTGTATGGTGTTTCACCAGTCAGTGGTTGAGACGTGAGCACAGGCACCAGGTTGTATGGTGTTTCACCAGTCAGTGGTTGAGACGTGCGCACAGGCACCAGGTTGTATGGTGTTTCACCAGTCAGTGGTTAGACGTGCAGCACAGGCACCAGGTTGTGGTGTTTCACCAGTCAGTGGTTGAGACGTGAGACAGGCACCAGGTTGTATGGTGTTTCACAGTCAGTGGTTGAGACGTGCAGCACAGGCACCAGGTTGTATGGTGTTTCACAGTCATGGTTGAGACGTGCAGCACAGCCCAGGTTGATGGTGTTTCACCAGTCAGTGGTTGAGACGTGAGCACAGGCACCAGGTTGATGGTGTTTCACCAGTCGTGGTTGAGACGTGGAGCACGGCACCAGGTTGTATGGTGTTTCCACAGTGGTTGAGACGTGCAGACAGGCACCAGGTTGTATGGTGTTTCACCAGTCAGTGGTTGAGACGTGGAGCACAGGCACCAGGTTGTATGGTGTTTCACCAGTCAGTGGTGAGACGTGCAGCACAGGCACCAGGTTGTATGGTGTTCACCAGTCAGTGGTTGAGACGTGGAGCACAGGCACCAGGTTGTATGGTGTTTCACCAGTCAGTGGTTGAGACGTGCAGCACAGGCACCAGGTTGTATGGTGTTTCACCAGTCAGTGGTTGAGACGTGCAGCACAGGCACCAGGTTGTATGGTGTTTCACCAGTCAGTGGTTGAGACGTGAGCACAGGCACCAGGTTGTATGGTGTTTCACCAGTCAGTGGTTGAGACGTGCAGCCAGGCACCAGGTTGTATGGTGTTTCACCAGTCAGTGGTTGAGACGTGAGCACAGCACCAGGTTGTATGGTGTTTCACCAGTCAGTGGTTGAGACGTGCAGCACAGGCACCAGGTTGTATGGTGTTTCACCAGTCAGTGGTTGAGACGTGGAGCACAGGCACCAGGTTGTATGGTGTTTCACCAGTCAGTGGTTGAGACGTGCAGCACAGGCACCAGGTTGTATGGTGTTTCACCAGTCAGTGGTTGAGACGTGAGCACAGGCACCAGGTTGTATGGTGTTTCACCAGTCAGTGGTTGAGACGTGCAGCACAGGCACCAGGTTGTATGGTGTTTCACCAGTCAGTGGTTGAGACGTGAGCACAGGCACCAGGTTGTATGGTGTTTCACCAGTCAGTGGTGAGACGTGCAGCACAGGCACCAGGTTGTATGGTGTTTCACCAGTCAGTGGTGAGACGTGCAGCACAGGCACCAGGTTGTATGGTGTTTCACCAGTCAGTGGTTGAGACGTGCAGCACAGGCACCAGGTTGTATGGTGTTTCACCAGTCAGTGGTTGAGACGTGCAGCACAGGCACCAGGTTGTATGGTGTTTCACCAGTCAGTGGTTGAGACGTGGAGCACAGGCACCAGGTTGTATGGTGTTTCACCAGTCAGTGGTTGAGACGTGCAGCACAGGCACCAGGTTGTATGGTGTTTCACCAGTCAGTGGTTGAGACGTGGAGCACAGGCACCAGGTTGTATGGTGTTTCACCAGTCAGTGGTTGAGACGTGCAGCACAGGCACCAGGTTGTATGGTGTTTCACCAGTCAGTGGTTGAGACGTGAGCACAGGCACCAGGTTGTATGGTGTTTCACCAGTCAGTGGTTGAGACGTGAGCACAGGCACCAGGTTGTATGGTGTTTCACCAGTCAGTGGTTGAGACGTGCAGCACAGGCACCAGGTTGTATGGTGTTTCACCAGTCAGTGGTTGAGACGTGCAGCACAGGCACCAGGTTGTATGGTGTTTCACCAGTCAGTGGTTGAGACGTGAGCACAGGCACCAGGTTGTATGGTGTTTCACCAGTCAGTGGTTGAGACGTGCAGCACAGGCACCAGGTTGTATGGTGTTTCACCAGTCAGTGGTTGAGACGTGAGCACAGGCACCAGGTTGTATGGTGTTTCACCAGTCAGTGGTTGAGACGTGCAGCACAGGCACCAGGTTGTATGGTGTTTCACCAGTCAGTGGTTGAGACGTGCAGCACAGGCACCAGGTTGTATGGTGTTTCACCAGTCAGTGGTTGAGACGTGGAGCACAGGCACCAGGTTGTATGGTGTTTCACCAGTCAGTGGTTGAGACTGCAGCACAGGCACCAGGTTGTATGGTGTTTCACCAGTCAGTGGTTGAGACGTGAGCACAGGCACCAGGTTGTAGTGTTTCACCAGTCAGTGGTTGAGACGTGAGCACAGGCACCAGGTTGTATGGTGTTTCACCAGTCAGTGGTTGAGACGTGGAGCACAGGCACCAGGTTGTATGGTGTTTCACCAGTCAGTGGTTGAGACGTGCAGCACAGGCACCAGGTTGTATGGTGTTTCACCAGTCAGTGGTTGAGACGTGGAGCACAGGCACCAGGTTGTATGGTGTTTCACCAGTCAGTGGTTGAGACGTGCAGCACAGGCACCAGGTTGTATGGTGTTTCACCAGTCAGTGGTTGAGACGTGAGCACAGGCACCAGGTTGTATGGTGTTTCACCAGTCAGTGGTTGAGACGTGAGCACAGGCACCAGGTTGTATGGTGTTTCACCAGTCAGTGGTTGAGACGTGCAGCACAGGCACCAGGTTGTATGGTGTTTCACCAGTCAGTGGTTGAGACGTGGAGCACAGGCACCAGGTTGTATGGTGTTTCACCAGTCAGTGGTTGAGACGTGCAGCACAGGCACCAGGTTGTATGGTGTTTCACCAGTCAGTGGTTGAGACGTGCAGCACAGGCACCAGGTTGTATGGTGTTTCACCAGTCAGTGGTTGAGACGTGCAGCACAGGCACCAGGTTGTATGATGTTTCACCAGTCAGTGGTTGAGACGTGCAGCACAGGCACCAGGTTGTATGGTGTTTCACCAGTCAGTGGTTGAGACGTGCAGCACAGGCACCAGGTTGTATGGTGTTTCACCAGTCAGTGGTTGAGACGTGCAGCACAGGCACCAGGTTGTATGGTGTTTCACCAGTCAGTGGTTGAGACGTGCAGCACAGGCACCAGGTTGTATGATGTTTCACCAGTCAGTGGTTGAGACGTGGAGCACAGGCACCAGGTTGTATGGTGTTTCACCAGTCAGTGGTTGAGACGTGAAGCACAGGCACCAGGTTGTATGGTGTTTCACCAGTCAGTGGTTGAGACGTGGAGCACAGGCACCAGGTTGTATGGTGTTTCACCAGTCAGTGGTTGAGACGTGGAGCACAGGCACCAGGTTGTATGATGTTTCTCCAGTCAGTGGTTGAGACGTGCAGCACAGGCACCAGGTTGTATGGTGTTTCAGCAGTCAGTGGTTGAGACGTGGAGCACAGGCACCAGGTTGTATGGTGTTTCACCAGTCAGTGGTTGAGACGTGGAGCACAGGCACCAGGTTGTATGGTGTTTCACCAGTCAGTGGTTGAGACGTGGAGCACAGGCACCAGGTTGTATGATGTTTCACCAGTCAGTGGTTGAGACGTGGAGCACAGGCACCAGGTTGTATGGTGTTTCACCAGTCAGTGGTTGAGACGTGCAGCACAGGCACCAGGTTGTATGGTGTTTCACCAGTCAGTGGTTGAGACGTGCAGCACAGGCACCAGGTTGTATGGTGTTTCACCAGTCAGTGGTTGAGACGTGGAGCACAGGCACCAGGTTGTATGGTGTTTCACCAGTCAGTGGTTGAGACGTGCAGCACAGGCACTAGGTTGTATGGTGTTTCACCAGTCAGTGGTTGAGACGTGTGTGTTGTGGGGTTCTTTTCATAGATTTGGTAATATTAACAGACGATGAGCTTGGTTTTTGGTAGCGTTTAATGAGGCGTTGGATATATGGGAGCTGAGAGCCTATGCCTGTGTCCGTCTGCTAGGCCTACTCGGATGGTACTCACTACTAGGCTCGCCCGGCACTGAGGCATTCAAAAGGCAGGCCTATCATTGGCTAACACAAGTCACATGGTAATCACGTGAACAGCTATGGCGCAGCCGTTAGAAGTACGAACCATACAGCTCGGGCATGCTAAGTATGGCGTCTCGACATACAACTATACAAACTAAGGACATCAGGCAACAACTCTCAGCTGATTCTATACAATGTCAAAGTACACAACAGTTAACATTATACTTCACATGGATGTTATCTTGATAGAACAATCTACATTACTATATGATACATCATGATACATAGGAATTATCTAAATGAGCTCATTCTAGAAAAATCATGATAAAAGAGATAAAAAAAAAAAAAATTTGTTCGATCGAACTGTCTTCATGTGATCTACGAATTCTGAGGAAATATATTTACAAGAAGATAGTGATTAACAGACAAGGTAGATCTGGTGCACTCAAATCTATACTGTTAATTCTCAGAACTCGGAGAGAACGTGAACACAAAAAAAAATTTGAGTAATACTAAGTAGATATATAACACACAGTTAAACGCTTACTACATATTTATCTATACAGGTTATTTACATTTAACCCCAACTCTGCTAGGGTGAGATTAATATAGGCTGTATAATTATCATCTCTGGGTGGATCAAACTCTGTTACAATAGGTAACTCAACTTCTGATTGAGGAGGATCTACACTGGTATCTACAAATGATACTTGAGGACTTCTAACACTTGGCGTGTACGTAGGGAATAACGACATTCATGTTGATCTGACTGATCATTAGAGGTAGAGGGAACAGCAACAGGAGAATTATCAGATTCTGTCTCATTTGTCTGATTATTAGGGGTGACAGGGACTTCGTCATTATCATCGCATACTAACTTCATATGACCTAAATGCGATTCTTTAAACTGGCCCGTACTAATTTCTCTAACTTTATACTTGTTGCCATTAATATGTTCGACTACTCTATAAGGACCAACGAACTTTTGATCGAGTTTTGGCATTGCTGACGTTTTATTAAAGTTGAACAGCATGACTCTGGACCCTACTTGAACTTTAGTCGGTTTCGCTCTAGTATTAGTTACTCTAGTAAATTCTGCTGTTGACTTATGAAGTGTTTCTCGAATTCGTCTGAAAACACTTTGAGCTGCTACGAAATCATCTGGATTGTAAGTCGGTTTCGGATTGGAATATAACAGCTCATAAGGCAAACGCTTATCGACACCGTACAGTGCATAATGAGGGGTATCACCTATTGAAGCGTTAAAGGCAGAATTTATGGCACATTGAACATCAGGAATGACTTCATCCCAGGTTACACTATTGGGATTGATGGTAGCTCTCAAAACGTTAAGGACTTTCTTATTAGTTCTTTCTGCTAACCCATTACTGGCAGGATGGTGCGGGACAATGGTTGATTTTGTAATCTTGTATAGTTTACACAAGTTTTCTAGGATCTCATTACAAAATTCATCTCCATTATCTGTTATGAGGGACTTAGGAGTGGTATGTCTGTAGATTATACGTTCCTTGAATGCTTTTGCTACTGTTTTGGCAGTCTTATCTGGGATAGGAACTAACTCACAATATCTGGTAAAGTGATCAACCATCACACACAGATGTTTGTTTCCACTGAGGGAACATTGGAAGTTGGTCAACAGATCTAGTGCAACTCTTTCCCATGGCTCACTAGTAGTAGGAAAGATCTGGATTGGATTAGGACCCGTAACATTGGCTTTATGTTTCATACAGACACTACATTTCTTAACATACTCAGTAATATCGGTAGACATACGAGGCCAAAAGTATTTCAATCTGGCTTGTTTCACAGAACAATCCATACCAGGATGTGCAACACCTGGTACATCGTGAACTAGCTGCAAGGCTACTTTCACTAGTGACTGTGGAATTACTAATTGGTATACTCTTCTACTAGGATTACCCAGCTCGGATTAGGCTAAATTAAATTGCACTAGTTATAATAAGGTTAGGTAAGTTTTCTAAGGTTCTGTTGGTACAAAATTGTTAATTTTAAATGAGTTCTTGCTGATTAACTAGTTTTACCTATTCAGCACGACATCTTAAAGTCTTAAATATGTACTCACTGGAGTGGAGGAGGAGATACTTTATAATATACACCTGGAAAGCACTAGAGGACCTTGTCCTAAATCCACACATTGCCATAACAACTTACTGGAGCGAGAGATAGGGAAGGAAGTGCAAAATAAATCCAGTGAAAAGCAGGGGCACCGTGGGCACAGTAAGGGAACACTGTATCAACATCCGTGGTCCCAGATTATTCAACATCTTACCAGAAGATATCAGAAACACTGCTGGAACAAGTGTAGAAGTCTTCAAGAGGAAACTGGACAAGCATCTTCACCAGGTGCCAGATCAACCAGGTTGTGATGGATATGCGGGCCAGTAAGCCACAAGCAGCAACAGCCTGGTTGACCAGGATAGCACCAGACGAGCCTGGCCCATGGCCGGGCTCCGGGAATAGAACTCTCGGAACTCATCAAAGGTATATCTCCTTTCTATCAGTATATTAACACTGTCTCTCTATCCAATACGTCCTCCCTCTTCTCTCGGCTTTACCCTCCTCTCCTTCCCCTTTTCCCTACTTCCTCTTCATCATCTTAATACCCCTTCCCTCTTCTTATTCCTTACACTTTTCTCCCTCATTACTTTCTCTCCCTTATTGCTTCATTATTTTTACCTTCCTCATTTATTCTTTTTTTCCTATCCCCCTTTCTTTCCTCTCCTTCCTCTCTCTTTGTCCTTTCCTCCCTAGTCCCTTCTCTTATCCTCTTCCTCTTTTTCTACTTCCCTCTCCTCCCTCCTTACTAACTCTCCTCCCTCTCGTCTCTTCCACCTTCCTTTAATTTTCTTTCGTCTCTTTATGTTGTTCTGCTCCAGCGTGTGGTGTCAGCCTTGGTGCTGACACTGTGTTGTTTCTTAGTATAGTGTGGTGTCAGCCTTGGTGCTGACACTGTGTTGTTTCTTAGTATAGTGTGGTGTCAGCCTTGGTGCTGACACTGTGTTGTTTCTTAGTATAGTGTGGTGTCAGCCTTGGTGCTGACACTGTGTTGTTTCTTAGTATAGTGTGATGTCAGCGTTGGTGCTGACACGTGTTATGTTTCTTAGTGTGGTGTGGTGTCAGCGTTGGTGCTGACACTGTTATGTTTCTTTGTGTGGTGTGGTGTCAGCGTTGGTGCTGACACTGTTATGTTTCTTAGTGTGGTGTGGTGTCAGCGTTGGTGCTGACACTGTTATGTTTCTTAGTATTATGTGGTGTCAGCGTTGGTGCTGACACTGTTATGTTTCTTAGTGTGGTGTGTGTCAGCATTGGTACTGACACTGTTATGTTTCTTAGTATGGTGTGGTGTCAGCGTTGGTGCTGACACTGTTATGTTTCTTAGTGTGGTGTGGTGTCAGCATTGGTGCTGACACTGTTATGTTTATAAGTATGGTGTGGTGTCAGCGTTGGTGCTGACACTGTTATGTTTCTTAGTATGGTGTGGTGTCAGCGTTGGTGCTGACACTGTGTTATGTTTCTTAGTGTGGTGTGGTGTCAGCGTTGGTGCTGACACTGTTATGTTTCTTAGTGTGGTGTGGTGTCAGCGTTGGTGCTGACACTGTTATGTTTCTTAGTGTGGTGTGGTGTCAGCGTTGGTGCTGACACTGTTATGTTTCTTAGTAGTGTGGTGTCAGCATGGTGCACTATGTTCTTAGTATGGTGTGTCAGCGTTGGTGCTGACACTGTTATGTTTCTTAGTATGGTGTGGTGTAAGCGTTGGTGCTGACACTGTTATGTTTCTTAGTGTGGTGTGGTGTCAGCATTGGTGCTGACACTGTTATGTTTCTTAGTATGGTGTGGTGTCAGCGTTGGTGCTGACACTTATGTTTCTAAGTATGGTGTGGTGTCAGCGTTGGTGCTGACACTGTTATGTTTCTTAGTATGGTGTGGTGTCAGCGTTGGTGCTGACACTGTTATGTTTCTTAGTATGGTGTGGTGTCAGCATTGGTGCTGACACTTATGTTTCTTAGTATGGTGTGGTGTCAGCGTTGGTGCTGACACTGTTATGTTTCTTAGTATGGTGTGGTGTCAGCGTTGGTGCTGACACTGTTATGTTTCTTAGTGTGGTGTGGTGTCAGCATTGGTGCTGACACTGTTATGTTTATAAGTATGGTGTGGTGTCAGCGTTGGTGCTGACACTGTTATGTTTCTTAGTATGGTGTGGTGTCAGCATTGGTGCTGACACTTATGTTTCTTAGTATGGTGTGGTGTCAGCGTTGGTGCTGACACTGTTATGTTTCTTAGTATGGTGTGATGTCAGCGTTGGTGCTGACACTGTTATGTTTCTTAGTGTGGTGAGGTGTCAGCATCTCTGGTACTGACACTGTGTTGTTTGTCTTAGTGTGGTGTAGTGTCAGCATCTCTGGTGCTGACACTGTTGTTTGTCTTAGTGTGGTGTAGTGTCAGCATCTCTGGTGCTGACACTGTGTTGTTTGTCTTAGTGTGGTGTAGTGTCAGCATCTCTGGTGCTGACACTGTGTTGTTTGTCTTAGTGTGGTGTTGTGTCAGCATCTCTGGTGCTGACACTGTGTTGTTTGTCTTAGTGTGGTGTAGTGTCAGCATCTCTGGTGCTGACACTGTGTTGTTTGTCTTAGTGTGGTGTGGTGTCAGCATCTCTGGTGCTGACACTGTGTTTTGTGCCATTGTTGCCAGTCTGACAACACTCTCCTTTCTGCTCCTCCTCTATCTCATACCACCGTCCATAGACACTCCTGGTGCCGTCCTTAGGTGCAGTCCTTACACACCGTCCCACCGCCATCCTTAGACGCCGTCCTTAGATGTCGTCCTTAAGATGCCGTCCTTAGATGGCGTGGTTAAGACGCCATCCTTAGATGTCTTGGTTAAGACGCCGTCCTTAGATGTCGTCCTTAAGATGCCGTCCTTAGATGTCGTGGTTAAGACGCCGTCCTTAGATGTCGTGGTGAAGACGCCGTCCTTAGATGTCGTGGTTAAGACGCCGTCCTTAGATGTCGTGGTGAAGACGCCGTCCTTACCTGTGCTACACTGTTTTGTCTATGGTGTGTCGAATGCACGCCGCCTTCTACACACTGTCTGACTCCACACTGTCTGTGATGGTACACATTCCAAGGCCAATCATATCTCCTTATTGTCTGTTGTGGTTGTTAAACTTTCTGAGTGACTCACCTCGCCTTACTAACACTTCACGTGTACTTCCCCACACTTCACGTGTACTCCCCCACACTTCACGTGTACTCCCCCACACTTCACGTGTACTCCCCCACACTTCACGTGTACTCCCCCACACTTCACGTGTACTCCCCCACACTTCAGGTGTACTCCCCCACACTTCAGGTGTACTTCCCCACACTTCACGTGTACTCCCCACATTCAGGTGACTCCCCACACTTCAGTGTACTCCCACACTTCACGTGTACTCCCCACACTTCAGTGAATTCCCACACTTCAGGTGTACTCCCCACACTTCAGGTGTACTCCCCACACTTCACGTGTACTCCCCACACTTCAGGTGACTCCCCACACTTCAGGTGTACTCCCCACACTTCAGTGTACTCCCCACACTTCAGGTGACTCCCCACACTTCAGGTGTACTCCCCACACTTCAGGTGTACTCCCACACTTCACGTGTACTCCCCACACTTCAGGTGACTTCCCACACTTCAGGTGTACTCCCCACACTTCAGGTGTACTCCCCACACTTCACGTGTACTCCCCCACACTTCAGGTGTACTTCCCCACACTTCAGGTGTACTCCCCACATCTTCAGGTGTACTCCCCCACATTTCGGGTGTACTCCCCCACACTTCAGGTGTACTTCCCCACACTTCAGGTGTACTCCCCCACACTTCAGGTGTACTTCCCCACACTTCAGGTGTACTCCCCCACACTTCAGGTGTACTTCCCCACACTTCACGTGTACTTCCACTAGGTGTACTTCCACACTCAGGTGTGCTCCCCACACTTCAGGTGTGCTGCCCACACTTCACGTGTACTCCCCACACTCACGTGTACTCCCACACTTAGTGTCTCCCCACACTTCACGTGTACTCCCCACATTCGTGTACTCTCACTTAGGTGTTCCCACACTTCACGTGTGTCCACACTTCAGTGTGTAGTGTGGTAGTGTGGTGGTGAGTGTGTATGGTCGACTGGTACGTGGTAGTTGCTGCGACTTCGTGGTGTAGTGAGTGGTAGTGTGGTGGTGGTAGTGTGTGGTGGTAGGTGGTGGTGGTAGTGGTGGTGGTGGTAGTGGTGGTGGTGGTAGTGTGGTAGTGGTAGTGTGGTGGTGGTAGTGGTGGTGGTGGTAGTTGTGGTGGTGGTAGTGTGGTGGTGGTAGTGTGGTGGTGGTAGTGTGGTAGTGGTAGTGTGGTGGTGGTAGTAGTGTGGTGGTGGTAGTGGTAGTGGTGGTGGTAGTGGTAGTGTGGTGGTAGTGTGGTGGTGGTAGTGATAGTGTGGTGGTGGTGGTAGTGATAGTGTGGTGGTGGTAGTGATAGTGTGGTGGTGGTGGTAGTGGTGGTGGTAGTGGTAGTGGTGGTGGTAGTGGTAGTGTGGTGGTGGTAGTGTAGTGGTAGTGTGGTGGTGGTAGTGATAGTGTGGTGGTGGTGGTAGTGATAGTGTGGTGGTGGTGGTAGTGATAGTGTGGTGGTGGTAGTGATAGTGTGGTGGTGGTAGTGATAGTGTGGTGGTGGTAGTGGCAGTATGGTGGTGGTAGTGGTAGTGTGGTAGTGGTAGTGTGGTGGTGGTAGTGTGGTGGTGGTAGTGTGGTGGTGGTAGTGTGGTGGTGGTAGTGTGGTGGTGGTAGTGTGGTGGTGGTAGTGTGGTGTTGGTAGTGTGGTGGTGGTAGTAGTGTGGTAGTGGTAGTGTGGTGGTGGTAGTGTGGTGGTGGTAGTAGTGTGGTAGTGTGGTGGTAGTAGTGGTTGTGTGGTAATGGTAGTGTGGTGGTGGTAGTGTGGTAATGGTAGTGTGGTGGTGGTAGTGTGGTGGTGGTAGTGGTAGTGTGGTGGTGGTAGTGTAGTGGTAGTGTGGTGGTGGTAGTGATAGTGTGGTGGTGGTGGTAGTGATAGTGTGGTGGTGGTGGTAGTGATAGTGTGGTGGTGGTGGTAGTGGCAGTATGGTGGTGGTAGTGGTAGTGTGGTGGTGGTAGTGTAGTGGTAGTGTGGTGGTGGTAGTGATAGTGTGGTGGTGGTAGTGGCAGTATGGTGGTGGTAGTGGTAGTGGTGGTGGTTGTAGTGTGGTGGTGGTAGTGTGGTGGTGGTAGTGTGGTGGTGGTAGTGTGGTGGTGGTAGTAGTGTGGTAGTGGTAGTGTGGTGGTGGTAGTGTGGTGGTGGTAGTGTGGTGGTGGTAGTAGTGTGGTAGTGGTAGTGTGGTGGTAGTAGTGGTAGTGTGGTAATGGTAGTGTGGTGGTGGTAGTGTGGTAATGGTAGTGTGGTGGTGGTAGTGTGGTGGTGGTAGTAGTGTGGTAGTGGTAGTGTGGTGGTGGTAGTGTGGTGGTGGTAGTGTGGTGGTGGTAGTAGTGTGGTAGTGGTAGTGTGGTGGTAGTAGTGGTAGTGTGGTAATGGTAGTGTGGTGGTGGTAGTGTGGTAATGGTAGTGTGGTGGTGGTAGTGTGGTGGTGGTAGTAGTGTGGTAGTGGTAGTGTGGTGGTAGTAGCACCTGGACCAGATTCATGGAATGCTTTATTTATAAAGCAGTGCAAAGTACCATTAGCAAGAGCCCTTAGTATTCTGTGGAGAAAGAGCTTAGATCTAGGTGAAATTCCAGAGGCCTTAAAGAGTGCAGACATAGCTCCTTTGCATAAGGGAGGTAGTAGAGCACTAGCTAAAAATTACAGACCAGTAGCCCTCACTTCTTACATCATAAAAATCTTTGAAAGAGTGATGAGACGGCAGATTACAAAGTTCATGGACCAGCACAACCAACATAACCCGAACCAGCATGGCTTTAGAGCGGGTCGATCATGCCTGTCACAGCTGCTGAACCATTATGACAGAATTACGGAGGCATTGGAGGACGACCAAAACGCAGATGTGATTTACACAGATTTTGCAAAGGCGTTTGACAAATGCGATCATGGAGTGATAGCGCACAAAATGAGGGCCATAGGCATTACAGGGAAGGTAGGCAGATGGATTTTGAGTTCCTAACACAAAGAACACAAAAAGTAGTAGTGAACAGGGCAAGATCCAGCATCAGCGAGGTCAAAGCTCAGTGCCCCAAGGCACTGTACTGGCACCTCTGCTGTTTCTCATCCTCATAGCAGACATAGATAAAAACACCCAGCACACTTTTGTATCATCATTTGCAGATGACACTAAAATAAGCATGAAAGTCACTACGGTAGAGGACACTGAAAAATTACAGGAGGACATAAGCAGGGTCTTCCAGTGGGCAGTGGAGAACAACATGACGTTCAATGGTGATAAGTTTCAGCTGCTTAGGTATGGAAAAAAAGAAGAACTCAAAGGAACACTATATACAAAAACGCAAGAGGTCACCACATAGAACGAAAGGAACACGTAAAGGACTTAGGAATAATTATGTCTGCTGATCTGTCGTTTAAAGACCATAACAAGACAAAGATCACAACAGCCAGGAAGATGACGGGGTGGGTATTGAGAACTTTCAAAACAAGGGAAATAATGCCGATGGTGACACTATTCAAATCGCTAGTGCTCCCTCACTTAGAATACTGCTCAGTGCTGACGGCCCCGTTCAGGGCAGGAGAAATATCAGAGCTGGAACAAATTCAGAGATCGTTTACGGCTCAAATTGAGCCATTGAAACATCTAAATTATTGGGAACGCCTTCAAGTCTTGAACATGTACTCATTGGAGCGGAGGAGAGAGATACATGATAATATATACATGGAAAGTACTTGAGGGCCTGGTCCCAAATCTGCACACTGCCATAACAACATACTGGAGTGAGAGATATGGGAGAAAGTGTAAAATAAACCCAGTGAGGAGCAGGGGTGCGGTGGGGACAATACGGGAGCACTGTATTAACATCCGGGGTCCCAGACTATTCAACATCTTACCAGAAGATATCCGAAACACTGCTGGAACCAGTGTAGAAGCCTTCAAGAGGAAACTGGACAATATCTTCACCAGGTGCCAGATCAACCAGGCTGTGATGGATATGTGGGGCAGCGGGCCTCCAGCAGCAACAGCCTGGTTGACCAGGCAAGCACCAGACGAGCCTGGCCCATGGCCGGGCTCAGAGAGTAGATACTCTCGAAACTCTTCAAAGGTATAAAGGTATGGTAGTGTGGTGGTGGTAGTGTAGTAATGGTAGTGTGGTGGTGGTAGTGTAGTGGTAGTGTGGTGGTGGTAGTGTGGTGGTGGTAGTGTGGTGGTGGTAGTGTGGTGGTGGTAGTGTGGTGGTGGTAGTGTGGTGGTGGTAGTGTGGTGGTGGTAGTGTAGTGGTAGTGTGGTGGTGGTAGTGTGGTGGTGGTAGTGTGGTGGTGGTAGTGTGGTGGTGGTAGTGTGGTGGTGGTAGTGTGTTGGTGGTGGTGTGGTGGTGGTAGTGTGGTGGTGGTAGTGTGGTGGTGGTAGTGTGGTGGTGGTAGTGTGGTGGTGGTAGTGTGGTGGTGGTAGTGTGGTGGTGGTAGTGTGGTGGTGGTAGTGTGGTGGTGGTAGTGTGGTGGTGGTAGTGTGGTGGTGGTAGTGTGGTGGTGGTAGTGTGGTGGTGGTAGTGTGGTGGTGGTAGTGTGGTGGTGGTAGTGTGGTATGTTAGTCTCCCTCCCACCAAATTAATTCTGGCCCAGCTCTGCACTGGCATGGCTGTATGTGTATGTGTATGCATGTGTATGTGTATACATGTATGTATATGTGTAGGCATGTATGTATATATGTGTATACATGTATGTATATGTGTATGCATGTATGTATATATGTGTATGCATGTATGTATATATATGTGTATAAAGATTCAAATAGCTCCGGGGAGAACCTTGAGTTTTCCCTGAGGTACGTTTATTGTCTTCTCTGAGGATGAGGGTCCCCAGTAAAGTTCTAGAGGTGGTACCTCCTATATATATATATATATATATATATATATATATATATATATATATATATATATATATATATATATATATATATATATATTGTAGGTAGTAGGTTGGTAGACAGCAACCACCCGGGAGGTACTACCATCCTGTGGAGTAGGATGGTAGACAGCAACCACCCAGGGAGGTACTACCATCCTGTGGTAGTAGGTTGGTAGACAGCAACCACCGGGGAGGTACTACCATCCTGGGTAGTGGTTGGTAGACAGCAACCACCAGGGAGGTACTACCATCCTGTGGTAGTAGGATGGTGACAGCAACCACCCGGGAGGTACTACCATCCTGTGGTAGTAGGTTGTAGACAGCAACCCCCCGGGGAGGTACTACCATCCTGTGGTAGTAGGATGGTAGACAGCAACCAAGGGAGGTACTACCATCCTGTGGTAGTAGGTTGTAGACAGCAACCACCCAGGGAGGTACTACCATCCTGTGGTAGTAGGATGGTAGTCACCAACCACAGGAGGTACTACCATCCTGTGGTAGTAGGTTGGAGCAGCAACCACCCAGGGAGGTACTACCATCCTGCCAGGTGACTGTGAAACAGAAACCTGAAACTGTTTTACATGATGGTAGGATTGCTGGTGTCTTTTTCTGTCTCATAAACATGCAAGATTTCAGTGTCTTCCCCTTAGGTCACACTACACAAACATGTACAGTTTATGTATACACCTCATCTGAGTTTTCTTTGATTTTATCTTAATAGTTCTTGTTCTTATTGCTTTTCCTTTCTCAGACAATGATTATAAATCATAATACTGCTACTAAGGAGATTAGGGGGAAGTGGAATAAGAATCTTTCCTCCGTAATCCATGCGCGTTGTAAAAGTCAACTAAAATGCCGGGAACAATGGGCTAGTAACCCCTTTTCCTGTATAGCTTACTAAAAGAAAAAGAAAACCGTCAAAGTGGGATGTTTGAATGTGCGTGGATGTTGTGCGAATGATAAGAAAGAGATGATTGTAGATGTTATGAATGAAAAGAAGCTGGATGTCCTGGCTTTAAGTGAGACAAAGCTGAAGAGGGTAGGAGAGTTTGAGTGGGGAGAAATAAATGGGATTAGATCAGGGGTTTCAAATAGAGTTAGAGCTAAAGAAGGAGTGGCAATAATGTTGAATAATCAGTTATGGCAGGTAAAGAAGGAAAATAAATGTATAAATTCAATGATTATGTGGAGTAAAATAAAGGTTGGATGTGAAAAATGGGTTATAGTAAGTGTTTATGCACCTGGAGAAAGAGAAGTGTAAAGGAGAGAAGAGATTTTGGGAAATGTTTAGTGAGTGTGTGGGGAGTTTTGAACCAAGTGAAGTAATTGTGGTTGGGGATCTTAACAAAGTGGGTAAAAATGTTGTGGAGGAGTAGTAGGTAAATTTGGGGTGCCAGGGGTAAATGTAAATGGGGAACCATTAATTGAGCTATGTGTAGAAAGAGGTTTGGTAATAAGTAATACATATTTTATAAAAGAGGATAAATATATATACAAGGTATGATATAGACGTAAGGAAAGTAGTTTGTTGATTATGCATTGGTGGATAAAAGGTTGATGGTAGGCTTCAGGATGTACATGTTTATAGAGGGGGAACGGATATATCAGATCATTATTTAGTTGTAGCTACAGTTAGAGTAAAAGGTAGATGGGACAAAAGAAAATGGCAACAGCAAGTAAGAGAGGGTAAAGTGTATAAACTAAGGGAGGAGGAAGTTAGGGTGAGATATAAGCAACTATTGGCAGAAAGGTGGGTAGTGCAAGTAGGAGTAGTGGGGGGGTTTAAGAGAGTTGGGATAGTTTTAAAAATGCAGTATTAGAATGTGGGGAGAAGTTTGTGGCTATAGGAGGGGGGGGTGCAGGAGGAAAAGGAGTGAGTGGTGGAATGAAGAAGTAAAGGGTGTGATAAAGAAAAAGGTAGCTTATGAGAGGTTTTACAAAACAGAAGTGTTAATAGAAGAGCAGAGTATATGGAGTAAAAGAAAGGTGAAGAGAGTGGTGAGAGTACAAAAAGAATAGCGGATGAAAGAATGGGAAAGGCTCTGTCAAGAAATTTTGCTGAAAACAAGAAAAATTTTTGGAGTGAGATAAACAAGGTAAGAAAGCCTAGGGAACAAATGGATTTGTCAGTTAAAAACAGAGTAGGGAGTTAGTAGATGGGGAGCTGGAGGTATTGGGTAGATGGCGGGAATATTCTGAGGAACTTTTAAATGTCGATGAAAAAGGGAGGCGGTAATTTCTGTACTGGAGGAGGTACAACATCGTTTAGGAGTGAAGAAGGCAGGATGTGGTGTGGGGAAGGTGGTGAGGCATTACGTAGAATGAAAGGGGATAAAGCAGCTGGAACTGACGGGGTCATGACAGAAATGTTAAAAGGGGATGATATGTGCTGGAGTGGTTGGTATTTTTTTTTAATAAATGTATGAAAGAGGGGAAGGTACCTAGGTTGGCAGGGGGCATGTATAGTTCCTTTATATAAAGGGAAGGGGATAAAAGTGAGTGTAAAAAATTTTAGGGGGAAAAAGTTTACTGAGTATACCAGGTAAAGTGTATGGCAGGGTTGTTATTGAAAGAATTAAGGTAAGACAGAGAGAGTAGGATTGCAGATAAGCAAGGGGCTTTAGAGTGGTAGGGGATGTTAGATCAAGTGTTTACAGTGAAGCATATATGTGAACAGTATTTAGATAAAGGTAAGTTTTTTTGCATTTATGGATTTAGAAAAGGCATATGATAGAGTGGATAGGGGAGCAATGTGGCAAATGTTGCAAGTGTATGGAATAGGTAGTAAGTTACTGAAAAGGGTGGGTTTTTATGAGGGTAGTGAGGCTCAGGTTGGGGTGTGAGGGGAGATTACTTCCCGGAAAAAATACTTGACAGGAATGTGTAATGTCACCATGGTTTTTAAATATTTATAATGGGGGTTTTAAAAAAGAAAAATAGGGTGTTGGGGAGAGGGGGGGGTTAAATTTAAATTTAAAAGGAAAATGGGGTTACACAGTTACGTTTTGTATACTGTGCTTATGGGAGATTCTAAAAAAAAGTTGCAAAGGTTGTGGACGAGTTTGGGGAGTGTGAAAAAGGAGAAAGTTAAAAGTGAACATAGATAAGAGTAAGGTGATGAGGGTATCAAACATTTAAATAATGAAAAATTGGATACCACATTGGAAGGGGAAGGAAGAAGTAAATGTTTCAGATATTTGGGAGTTGCGTGTCGGCGGATGCGTTTATGAAGGATGAGGTTAACCATAGAATTGATAAAGGGAAAAAAGGGTGGTGGTGCATTGGGATCTGTGGGAAAAAAAGTTATCCATTGAGGCAAAAAAGGGGAATCGAAATATAGGGACCAACACTCTTATATGGGTGTGAAGCATGGGTTGCAAATGCTGCAGCGAGGAGGAGGTGGAGGCGTGGAGATGCCCCGTCAAAGGGGCAATTTGGGTAAATATTTAAAAAATTTCCCCGGGAAAGGGGAAAAAGGAGAAGGTGTGGGTTACAAAAATTTTTGTAAAAGGGGTGGGGGGGGTTGTTGAGGTGGTTTGGTCATTTGAAGAATGGATCAAAGAGAATGATTTGGGGAAGCGTATAAATCTGTAGGGAAGGAAGGGGGGGAGGGGTTAAAAAGGTTGGAAAAAAGGGGAAGGGGGGGGTTTGTGGGCGGGGGTTGGACCCCCGCATGTGTGGCGTGTTGATAGGGTGAATGGAGAGAAGGTTTTTGGGACATGACGATCTGTTGGGTGTGAGCGGGGGGAACATTTTGTGGGGGGATTCAGGAAACCAGTTAATTATTTAGTTGGACTTGAGCCCTGGAAATGGGAAGTACAATGCCGCACTTTAAAAAGGGGGTCTGGGTATGACAGCTGGGAGGGCTATTCTCAGCTGTCGTATCAAGAGGGGTCTGATTTCTTAAATGAATCTTTGTTCTGGTTCCTAAAAAGAGGTTCTTAGCTAGTTTTCATAGGGGAATTAAATGATTTATCTGTAGCTATGTCTAGTGATATGGGGGCAGTGCTTACCCCCAGATGTTTATTTTTTCACTTTTATGCAGCATCTCTCCAGGTTGTATTCTGTGTCTAGTTTTTCCCCCCCTCTGTGTTCATTAATTTGTATTTACCAGGCTTGATTTCAGGTAGCCACCTTAAAAAGAACATAAGAAAAAGGAGCACTGCAGAAATTTTGGCCCATGCTAGGCAAGCCCCAAATCTTCTACTTGCCCAGGCTAGTCATGCCCCAAATCACATCCACTTAAGAAGGAAGGAGCAATTCATCAGACCTACTGACCCAAGCTAGTCATGTCCAACTCACACTCCTCATGTATTTGTCCAACATTTCTTGGTTGACATCGTAATAAAAAAATTGCAAACAAACCAGAGAACTGGCGGGGCTTGAACCCATAGCAAGTGAGTCGCAAAACTCCAGGCCAGTGGTTAACGCACTGGCCTGGGTTTACTTCCCCGTCGAAATTCAATCCCCGCCGCTTCGTTTGAGTCTCACCTTGGTGTTTACAGTGTGTTGTAGTCTTCTTGGATTTTGTCCTCTCAAGTTATCTTCCTTATTAATTCAACATCCACCTCTGGCAACTTATTTACTTTCATCAATAACAGCAGAATCAACTAGGTTGTGATGGGTATGAGCAGCAACAGCCTGGTTGATCAGGCAAACACTAGACGAGCCTGTCCGGGAGTAGAAAAATCTTGGAACTCATCAAAGGAACCTAAGCATTGATCCTTGAGGACCCCCCCCTCACCAGTCCCCCCCCAACACGAGTCTTCCTCCACCTCACTTCTGCTCACGGGGTTTTCCCCTGGGCACCTTCCATGATGCACTTTTTTTTTTTTTTTTTTGGGTCCTCCAAATATTGCAAGGGTTAAACCCGGGGCACCCTTGGGGTGCCCCACACTCCAGTAATGTGGGTGACCTCACACCCAGTGATGGCACCCTGGGTGACCTCACACACCGGTGACACCCTGGGTGACCTCACACACCAGTGATGACCCCCCGGGTGACCTCACACTCCAGTGATGACACCCGGGGGCCTCACACACCGGGTGACACCCTGGGTGACCTCCCCACCAGTGATGACACCCTGGGGTGACCTCACATCCAGTGATGACACCCTGGGTGACCTCCACCCCCGTGATGACACCCTGGGTGACCCCCCCACCAGTGATGACACCCTGGGTGACCTCACACTCCAGTGATGACCCCCCGGGTGACCTCACACTCCAGTGATGACACCCTGGGTGACCTCACACACCAGTGATGAACCCTGGGTGACCTCACACCCAGTGAGGGCCCCTGGGTGACCTCACACCCGGGTGACACCCTGGGTGACCTCACACCCAGTAAACCCCCTGGGTGACCTCACACCCAGTGATGACACCCTGGGTGACCTCACCCCCCAGTGGTGACCCCCCGGGTGACCTCCACCCAGTGATGACACCCTGGGTGACCTCACCCCCGGTGACACCCTGGGTGACCTCCCCATATGACACCCTGGGTGACCTCACACCAGTATGACCCCCCGGGTGACCTCCCCACCAGTGATGACACCCTGGGTGACCTCACACCAGTGATGACACCCTGGGTGACCTCCACACCAGGTGACACCCTGGGTGACCTCACACCCGTGATGACACCCTGGGTGTTGCATGCAAAAGTATGAAACCCCTTTTTGGGCATGTTAAACACACCCACATACTCCCCCCAACCAGGGGAACCATCGTTAAGGGTTTGGTAAAGGGGCCCCCCTCATCAAATCAACGACCCCGGTTAAACCAAATTTAAAAAAGCGGTTTAACAATGACAAAGGTGCGTGGTTACCACCCCGGGTTTTTTTTTGGGGAAATTTCCCGCATAGAGCTGGTTGTGGAAAGTTGTCTGTCTTTTGGCTGCTGCTTTGGGAAAATTTTGGGATAAACCTACTCCTTTGTATATAGTGTACATATTTTAAATAGCACTTTGTTATACTTGGTGAAGGAAAAGACAAAAAAATTATATAATCACAATTCTTGGGAAGGAAAAAACAAAAAATTTGGGAATTTTAAAAAAACTAATTTTGGGGAAAAACAATTTCCCAAAACATCTTTCTGTGTTTCTTTGTACTTTCCCCTTTTTTCCCCAGGTTAACAGGCCATTGAACCTGAGGTTGTAATACTGGGGGACCTCACACACCAGTGATGACACCCTGGGTGACGTGATCCTTCTCCACGTGATATAAATTTCCTTTCATTTTTTTTTTTTCTGAGGAGGACCTCAACTGGAGGTTCAAATATACAAAGGGAAAACGTATTTTTTTTCTTTCTACATGTGGGTTCCCGCTTTTTTCATGTGTGTTATGTACATGAATATGTTCCCCCTTTGTTTGTGGGGTTGGGGTCTCAGCTCCCGGTTTTCTTCTCATTATACTCTCGGCCGCCGATATTGGTTCCTGGTCTCTTGGTCCAATCATACCTCTTCTTGAAACTGTTTGAGTTTCCATAAGGGACTTAAACTTTTTTAATAATTTAAGTGTTGGACTGAATTGATGAAGGGGAAAAAAAGATTCTGTACCGTGTCTGGAGCTTTAATTCCCCCCCCCCTAACAGTCAACACAGGACAGGACAAAAGTACATCCCTGGATAGTTTGTCTCGGGTTCCCACCATAGGACAGTATCCTCCGTAGACACAACACCCTCCCTCCGTGCATTGGGGGAAATTTCCAATAAGCCTCTGCTTGTCTTCAAAAGGACTGGACAAGTTCATCAAATCGGGTTTCTGACCACCAGGCTGTGGTGCATACGTTGGAATTTTGGCCACACGGGGGGGACCTCCCCGGGTGGTTGCTGTCCCACCAACCTACCCACGGGTGGTAGTACCTCCCGGGGGGTTGCTGTCCCACAAACCTACTACCATAGGATGGTAGTACCTCCCCGGGTGGTTGTTTCACCCAAAACCCCCCCACCACCCGGATGGTAGCCTCCCCGGGGGGTTCTGTCTACCAACCTACTACCACGGATGGTAGTACCTCCCCGGGTGGTTGCTGTCTCCAACCTACTAAAAGGATGGTAGTACCTCCCCAGTGGTTTGTCTAAACCTACTA
>WNWK01029523.1:0-24336 GCA_009830355.1 Cherax destructor
GATAAATTTAGATTTAGAAAGGACATAGGCAAGTACTGGTTTTCGAACAGAGTTGTAGATGCGTGGAACAATCTTCCGAGTAGGGTGATAGAGGCTAGGACCTTGGGTGGCTTTAAAAAGAGATTGGACAAATATATGAGTGGGAGGGGCTGGGTTTGATTAGTGTCGTGAGTACAGGAGTAAATTCTTAGGTAGTGGTTTTGATAAGGACCTGCCTTGTATGGGCCAGTAGGCCTTCTGCAGTGTTCCTCCATTCTTATGTTCTTATGTTCTTATGTTCTTCACGATTCTCCTTTGTATGGACTGATGAAGCCACTGTGTGGCGAAACGTTTCCTCAATAAAGATACCCAAGTGTTGCATATGTGTCTAATTTACCAACTCGTCGGTTCTCTGAACCATTCATTCACGTAGGAGTGAGGAGCTGATTAGCAGCTATAGGTCAGCAATAGACAGAATTAGGAAGAAGGGTGGGAACCCTGTCATATGTGGTATTTTGCCAAGGAGAGGAGTAGGAAATGAATGGTTGTCCAGGGCAATTGGTGTCAATTGCTGGCTGGACAAATACTGTAAGGAAAATGCAGTAACATTCATTGACAACTGGGACCTCTTCTATGGCAGAAATGACATGTATGCCAGGGATGGGGTTCACTTATCTAGGTCTGGGGTGGGGGCACTGGCAACTGCAGTGGAGGGAGCTGTTAGGGCTTTAAACTAGAAAAAGTTAGTGGTATGGGTTATGGGGGGAAAACAGTGAAGTCCCAGTGTAGTAATGTTATAAATTCTAGGGGAACTAGTAATAGGCAGAATAAGGTGGATATTGGAAAGCCAGTGGCACTAGGTGACAAGGACAGTAATAGGTATAAGGGAAAAACAGAAATGAGCAGGTAGGGTAAAGAGAAAGGAGGGTCTTTAAGTGTATATTACACCAATAGTCGTAGTGCTAGGAATAAGATGGACGAGTTGAGAGTAGTTGCAAGTACAGGTAATATTGATGTTTTTGCAATAACTGAAACATGGTTTAATATGAAAAATCGGGACTTGCCTGCCGAATGTCACATTCAGGGTTTTAAATTGTTCCAAGTAGACAGAAGTATCGGGAAGGGGGGTGGGGTGGCACTCTATGTCCGTGATCATTTAAATTGTTGTATAAAAATGGGTATAAAGTCTGAATTAACACATACAGAGTCTGTCTGGATAGAATTTTCAGAGGGGCATGAAAAATTGATTTTAGGTGTGATATACCGTCCCCCAAACTTAGATAGGGACCAAGGGAGACTACTATGGGAGGAAATTGTTAAGGCAACAATGCACGATAACGTAGTTATTCTGGGTGACTTCAACTTTAGTCAAATTGATTGGAATTTTTTGACTGGGAATTTAGAATCTAACGATTTCTTAGAAGTAGTTCAAGATTGTTTTTTGAAGCAGTTTGTGACAGAACCTACAAGGGGAAATAACCTACTTGACTTGGTTCTGGCAAGCAAGGAAACCCTTGTTAATAATTTAGAAATTACAGAGGAACTCAGCTCAAGCGACCACAAGTCAATTACCTTTAGCATTGAATGGATGTATGATAGTAGGGATAACATAAGAACATAAGAACATAAGAAAGGAGGAACACTGCAGCAGGTCTGTTGGCCCATACTAGGCAGGTCCTTCACAATCTATCCCACTAACAGAAAATTGCCCAACCTATATCAAAGGATATAGGAAAGTATTGGTTTGGAAATAGGGTAGTTGATGAGTGGAACAGTCTGCCTAGTAGGGTTATTGAAGCTAGGACCTTGGGTAGTTTCAAATTTAGGTTGGATAAATTCATGAGTGAGAGGGGTTGGATTTGAGTGGGACTCGCAAATGAGTGAATGGAATTGTCAAAGCTTATTTCTTGGGTAGCATTGAAAATTGGATTGAACAAGTGTTCTGTTAGTGGGACGGATTGTGAAGGACCTGCCTAGTATGGGCCAACAGGCCTGCTGCAGTGTTCCTCCTTTCTTATGTTCTTATGTTCTTATGAGTGAGAGGGGTTGGATTTGAGTGGGACTCGCACTTGAGTTAATAGAATCATCAAAGCTAATTTCTTGGGTAGAATTGAAAATTAGGTTGGGCAATTATTCTGTTATTGGAATGGATTGTGAAGGACCTGCCTAGTATGGGCCAACAGGCCTGCTGCAGTGTTCCTCCTTTCTTATGTTCTTATGTTCTAATTTTCAATGCTACCCAAGAAATAAACTTTGAAGATTCTATTAACTCAAGTGCGAGTCCCACTCAAATCCAACCCCTCTCACTCATGAATTTATCCAACCTAAATTTGAAACTACCCAAGGTCCTAGCTTCATTATTGCGGGTTCTCTCTTGGAGAGATATCCTCAAGACCTTATTTATATCCCCCTTATTAATACCCATCTTCCACTTATATACCTCGATCATGTCTCCCCTCATTCTTCGTCTTACAAGTGAATGTAATTTAAGGGTCTTCAATCTTTCTTCATACGGAAGATTTCTAATGCTATGAATTAACTTTGTCATTCGTCGCTGAATGTTTTCTAACGAATTTATATCCATTCTGTAAAATGGAGACCAGAACTGAGCTGCATAATCTAGGTGAGGCCTTACTAATGATGTATAAAGCTGTAATATAACCGCTGGACTTCTGAACAGAAGTCCAGAGGTTATATTACAGCTTTATACATAAGAACATAAGAACATAAGAATGGAGGAACACTGCAGAAGGCCTACTGGCCCATACAAGGCAGGTCCTTATCAAAACCACCACTACCTAAGAATTTACTCCTGTACTCACGACACTAATCAAACCCAGCCCCTCCCACTCATATATTTGTCCAATCTCTTTTTAAAGCCACCCAAGGTCCTAGCCTCTATCACCCTAATCGGAAGATTGTTCCACGCATCTACAACTCTGTTCGAAAACCAGTTCTTGCCTATGTCCTTTCTAAATCTAAATTTATCCAATTTAAATCCGTTATTTCTCGTTCTTACTTGGTTCGATATCCTCAGTATTTTATTAATATCTCGTTTGTTTATGCCCATCATCCACTTGTACACCTCGATGATATCTCCCCTCATTCTACGTCTCTCCAGGTTTATAGAACAAAAGTTAGGGATAAGATAGGTCCCCTTAAAAATAACTTTGGGCATCTTACTGACAAGGAGAATGATATGTGCTCTATTTTTAATAATTATTTTCTCTCGGTTTTCACACAGGAAGACATTAATAATATCCCAGTAATTAATTTTTACAGAGGCCCAGAAGAAGATAAATTATGTAATATCACAGTCACTAGCGAAATGATTATGAAACAGCTGGACCGACTGAAACAAAATAAATCGCCGGGTCCTGATGAGCTTTTTGCAAGGGTTCTTAAGGAATGCAAAATGGAACTCTGTGAACCAATATCTAACATTTTTAATTTATCTCTTCAAACAGGTGTAGTGTCTGATATGTGGAAGATGGCTAATGTAATTCCTATTTTTAAAGCAGGGGACAAGTCACTACCGTCTAACTACCGCCCAATAAGCCTGACCTCAATTGTAGGCAAATTACTAGAGTCAATTATAGCTGATATTATTAGAAGCCATCTAGATAACCATAATTTGATTAATGATACCCAGCATGGATTCACGAGGGGCCGTTCCTGCCTATCTAATTTATTAACCTTCTTCAGTAAAGCTTTTGAGGCTGTTGATCATGATAAAGAATTCGATATTGTTTATTTAGACTTTAGTAAGGCTTTTGATAGAGTACCGCACCAGAGACTGTTAAAGAAAGTGGCAGCTCATGGCATTGGGGGAAAAGTGCTGTCATGGATCGAGTCATGGCTCACCAATAGGATGCAGAGAGTGTGCATAAATGGGGTTAAACATAAGAACATAAGAATGGAGGAGCACTGCAGAAGGCCTACTGGCCCATACAAGGCATGTCCTTATCAAAACCACCACTACCTAAGAATTTACTCCTGTACTCACGACACTAATCAAACCCAGCCCCTCCCACTCATATATTTGTCCAATCTCTTTTTAAAGCCACCCAAGGTCCTAGCCTCTATCACCCTACTCGGAAGATTGTTCCACGCATCTACAACTTAAATCCGAATGGGGACTTGTAACAAGTGGTGTTCCACAGGGATCAGTCTTAGGCCCATTGTTATTTATAATATATATCAATGACCTTGATGAGGGAATTTCTAGTGATATGAGCAAATTCGCCGACGACACGAAGATAGGTAGGATAATTGATTCAAACATAGATGTCATAGAACTTCAGGAAGATTTAGACAAACTTAATCTGATTTAGACAAACTTAATCTGAATTAACACATACAGAGTCTGTCTGGATAGAATTTTCAGAGGGGTGTGAAAAATTGATTTTAGGCGTGATTTACCGTCCTCCAAACTTAGATAGGGAACAAGGGAGACTACTTTGGGAGGAAATTGTTAAGGCCACAAGACACGATAACGTAGTAATTCTAGGGGACTTTAACTTTAGTCAGATTGATTGGAATTTCATGACAGGGAATTTAGAATCTAACGACTTTTAGAAGTAGTTCAGGATTGCTTTTGAAGCAGTTTGTAACAGAACCTACAAGGGAAATAACCTACTTGACTTGGTTCTGGCAAGCAAGGAAACCCTTGTTAATAATTTAGAAATTACAGAGGAACTCGGCTCAAGCGACCACAAGTCAATTACCTTTAGCATTGAATGGATGTATGATAGTAGGGATAATTCAGTAATGGTCCCAGATTTTCGCTTAGCAGATTATAATGGACTTAGAGAACACTTATCAACTGTGGACTGGGGTGAAGAAGAGAGGTATCAATATGACAGTTTTCTTAACACTATACAGGCTGCCCAAAGAACATTTATCCCGTATAAAGAAATTAGATCAAGTAGAAATGACCCAAAATGGATGAATAATAGGCTCAAATATCTTTTAGGGCAGAAGAAAGGAATTTATAGGCGCATAAAAAGAGGTGAGGGTCATCTTATAAATCAGTATACTGACATTAAGAGGGACGTTAAAAAGGGAATAAGAAAAGCTAAACGGGACTATGAAATTAAAGTTGCTAGGGATTCAAAAACTAACCCAAAAAGTTTTTTCCAGGTTTATAGAACAAAAGTTAGGGATAAGATAGGTCCCCTTAAAAATAACTTTGGGCATCTTACTGACAAGGAGAATGATATGTGCTCTATTTTAAATAATTATTTTCTCTCGGTTTTCACACAGGAAGACATTAATAATATCCCAGTAATTAATTTTTACAGAGGCCCAGAAGAAGATAAATTATGTAATATTACAGTCACTAGCGAAATGATTATGAAACAGCTGGACCGACTGAAACAAAATAAATCGCCGGGTCCTGATGAGCTTTTTGCAAGGGTTCTTAAGGAATGCAAAATAGAACTCTGTGAACCAATATCTAATATTTTTAATTTATCTCTTCAAACAGGTGTAGTGTCTGATATGTGGAAGATGGCTAATGTAATTCCTATTTTTAAAGCAGGGGACAAGTCACTACCGTCAAACTACCGCCCAATAAGCCTGACCTCAATTGTAGGCAAATTACTAGAGTCAATTATAGCTGATATTATTAGAAGCCATCTAGATAACCATAATTTGATTAATGATACCCAGCATGGATTCACGAGGGGCCGTTCCTGCCTATCTAATTTATTAACCTTCTTCAGTAAAGCTTTTGAGGCTGTTGATCACGATAAAGAATTCGATATTGTTTATTTAGACTTTAGTAAGGCTTTTGATAGAGTACCGCACCAGAGACTGTTAAAGAAAGTGGCAGCTCATGGCATTGGGGGAAAAGTGCTGTCATGGATCGAGTCATGGCTCACCAATAGGAAGCAGAGAGTGTGCATAAATGGGGTTAAATCCGAATGGGGACTTGTAACAAGTGGTGTTCCACAGGGATCATTCTTAGGCCCATTGTTATTTATAATATATATCAATGACCTTGATGAGGGAATTACTAGTGATATGAGTAAATTCGCTGACGACACGAAGATAGGTAGGATAATTGATTCAAACATAGATGTCATAGAACTTCAGGAAGATTTAGACAAACTTAATTCGTGGTCAGAAAAAAGGCAGATGTAGTTCAATGTAGATAAATGCAAGGTTCTGAAGCTCGGGAGTGTCCATAACCCAAGCACTTATAAGTTAAATAACGTAGAACTTAGCCATACAGATTGCGAGAAGGACTTGGGGGTGATGGTAAGCAGCAACCTTAAACCAAGACAGCAATGCCTAAGCGTACGTAATAAGGCAAATAGATTACTGGGATTTATATCAAGAAGTGTTAGCAACAGAAGTCCAGAGGTTATATTACAGCTTTATACATCATTAGTAAGGCCTCACCTAGATTACGCAGCTCAGTTCTGGTCTCCATATTACAGAATGGACATAAATTCGTTAGAAAACATTCAGCGTAGAATGACTAAATTAATACATAGCATTAGAAATCTTCCTTACGAAGAAAGATTGAAGACCCTAAAATTACATTCACTTGTAAGACGTAGAATGAGGGAGACATGATCGAGGTATACAAGTGGAAAATGGGTATTAACAAAGGGGATATAAATAAGGTCTTGAGGATATCTCTCCAAGAGAGAACCCGCAATAATTGATTCAAGTTAGATAAGTTTAGATTTAGAAAGGATATAGGAAAGTATTGGTTTGGAAATAGGGTAGTTGATGAGTGGAACAGTCTGCCTAGTAGGGTTATTGAAGCTAGGACCTTGGGTAGTTTCAAATTTAGGTTGGATAAATTCATGAGTGAGAGGGGTTGGATTTGAGTGGGACTCGCGCATGAGTGGGTAGAATTGTCAAAGCTTATTTCTTGGGTAGCATTGAAGATTGGGTTGAGCAAATATTCTGTTAGTGGGACGGATTGTGAAGGACCTTCCTAGTATGGGCCAACAGGCCTGCTGCAGTGTTCCTCCTTTCTTATGTTCTTATGTTCTTATGAGAGTGGAGATTCAATGCTCTAAGTCTATCTTCATACGGGAGATTTCTTATACTGTAAATCATTTTAGTCATTCTTCTTTGTATGTTCTCCAATGAATCTATATCCATCCTGTAGTAAGGAGACCAAAACTGCGCTGCATAATCCAAATGAGGTCTCACTAGTGATGTATAGAGCTGTAAAATAACTTTTGGACTTCTGTTGCTTATACTTCTTGAAATAAATCCTAGTAATCTGTTAGCCTTATTGCGCACACTTAGGCACTATTGTCTTGGCTTTAGATTTCTGCTTACCATGACTCCAAAGTCTTTTTCACATTCTGTATGATCAAGCTCAACTTCACCTAGTTTATAAATTCGAGGGATATTTTCATTACCAACGACTAGCACCTTCACTTGTCCACATTGAACTTCATCTGCCACTTTTCAGACCAAGACATTAATTTATCCAAATCCTCCTGGAGTTCACTGGTATTCTCCTCAGAATGAATTATACGGCCTATTTTTGTATCATCAGCAAATTTACTCATGTCACTTGCAATTCCTTCATCAAGGTCAATAATGTAAATTATGAACAACAATGGGCCCAAAACTGATCCTTGTGGAACGCCACTAGTGACAAATCCCCATTCAGATTTGACCCCATTAATGGAAACTCTCTGCTTTCTATTGGTAAGCCATGCCTCTATCCATGCTAGAACTTTACCTCCTATACCATGAGCTGCCACCTTTCTTAAGAGTCTCTTGTGAGGTACTCTATCGAAGGCCTTACTGAAATCCAAGTAAACTATATCATATTCTTTATCACTGTCTACTGCCTCAAATGTTTTATTGAAAAACGTCAGTAAATTTGTCAGGCAGGAACGACCTCTCGTAAACCCATGCTGAGATTCATTAATCAAATTATGTTCTTCAAGGTGACTTCTGATAATATCAGCTATAATTGATTCTAATAATTTGCCTACTATAGACGTGAGGCTTATTGGACGGTAATTTAATTCAGTAATGGTCCCAGATTTTCGCTTAGCAGATTATAATGGACTTAGAGAACACTTATCAACTGTGGACTGGGGTGAAGAAGAGAGGTATCAATATGACAGTTTTCTTAACACTATACAGGCTGCCCAAAGAACATTTATCCCGTATAAAGAAATTAGATCAAGTAGAAATGACCCAAAATGGATGAATAATAGGCTCAAATATCTTTTAGGGCAGAAGAAAGGAATTTATAGGCGCATAAAAAGAGGTAAGGGTCATCTTATAAATCAGTATACTGACATTAAGAGGGACGTTAAAAAGGGAATAAGAAAAGCTAAACGGGACTATGAAATTAAAGTTGCTAGGGATTCAAAAACTAACCCAAAAAGTTTTTTCCAGGTTTATAGAACAAACGTTAGGGATAAGATAGGTCCCTTTAAAAATAACTTTGGGCATCTTACTGACAAGGAGAATGATATGTGCTCTATTTTTAATTATTATTTTCTCTCGGTTTTCACACAGGAAGACATTAATAATATCCCAGTAATTAATTTTTACAGAGGCCCAGAAGAAGATAAATTATGTAATATCACAGTCACTAGCGAAATGATTATGAAACAGCTGGACCGACTGAAACAAAATAAATCGCCGGGTCCTGATGAGCTTTGCAAGGGTTCTTAAGAATGCAAAATGGAGCTCTGTGAACCAATATCTAACATTTTTAATTTATCTCTTCAAACAGGTGTAGTGTCTGATATGTGGAAGATGGCTAATGTAATTCCTATTTTTAAAGCAGGGGACAAGTCACTACCGTCAAACTACCCTAATAAGCCTGACCTCAATTGTAGGCAAATTACTAGAGTCAATTATAGCTGATATTAAGAAGCCATCTAGATAACCATAATTTGATTAATGATACCAGCATGGATTCACGAGGTGCCGTTCTGCCTATCTAATTTATTAACCTTCTTCAGTAAGCTTTTGAGGCTGTTGATCACGATAAAGAATTCGATATTGTTTATTTAGACTTTAGTAAGGCTTTGATAGATACCGCACAGAGACTGTTAAAGAAGTGGCAGCTCCTGGCATTGGGGAAAAGTGCTGTCATGGATCGAGTCATGGCTCACCAATAGGAAGCAGAGTGTGCATAAATGGGTTAAATCGAATGGGGACTTGTAACAAGTGGTGTTCCACAGGGATCAGTCTTAGGCCCATTGTTATTTATAATATATATCAATGACCTTGATGAGGGAATTACTAGTGATATGAGCAAATTCCGACGACACGAAGAAGTAGGTATGGATGAAAATTGATTCAGAATCATAGTATGTCATGAGAGACAGTGGAAAATGGGTACAAGGAAGGATTTAGACAAAGCTTAGATGTCGTGCGTCAGGATAGTTTAAGGTTGTTTTAAATTCATGATGACATGACTGGAGAATTCAACTAGTAGATATGAGCAAATTCGACGGACGAAGGATGGTAGTATGTCAACATGTGCAAGCTAGAACTTCAGGAAGATTTAGACAAACTTAATTCGTGGTCAGAAAAGTGGCAGATGCAGTTCAATGTAGATAAATGCAAGGTTCTGAAGCTCGGAGTGTCAATAACCCAAGCACTTATAGTTAAATAACGTAGAACTTAGCCATACAGATTGCGAGAAGGACTTGGGGGTGATGGTAAGCAGCAACCTTAAACCAAGACAGCAATGCCTAAGCGTACGTAATAAGGCAAATAGATTACTGGGATTTATATCAAGAAGTGTTATCAACAGAAGTCCAGAGGTTATATTACAGCTTTATACATCATTAGTAAGGCCTCACCTAGATTACGCAGCTCAGTTCTGGTCTCCATATTACAGAATGGACATAAATTCGTTAGAAAACATTCAGCGTAGAATGACTAAATTAATACATAGCATTAGAAATCTTCCTTACGAAGAAAGATTGAAGACCCTAAAATTACATTCACTTGTAAGACGTAGAATGAGGGGAGACATGATCGAGGTATACAAGTGGAAAATGGGTATTAACAAAGGGGATATAAATAAGGTCTTGAGGATATCTCTCCAAGAGAGAACCCGCAATAATGGATTCAAGTTAGATAAGTTTAGATTTAGAAAGGATATAGGAAAGTATTGGTTTGGAAATAGGGTAGTTGATGAGTGGAACAGTCTGCCTAGTAGGGTTATTGAAGCTAGGACCTTGGGTAGTTTCAAATTTAGGTTGGATAAATTCATGAGTGAGAGGGGTTGGATTTGAGTGGGACTCGCGCATGAGTGGGTAGAATTGTCAAAGCTTATTTCTTGGGTAGCATTGAAAATTGGGTTGAGCAAATATTCTGTTAGTGGGACGGATTGTGAAGTACCTGCCTAGTATGGGCCAACAGGCCTGCTGCAGTGTTCCTCCTTTCTTATGTTCTTATGTTCTTATGTTCAAATAGATTACTGGGATTTATATCAAGAAGTGTAAGCAACAGAAGTCCAGAGGTTATATTACAGCTTTATACATCATTAGTAAGGCCTCACCTAGATTACGCAGCTCAGTTCTGGTCTCCATATTACAGAATGGATATAAATTCGTTAGAAAACATTCAGCGACGAATGACAAAGTTAATTCATAGCATTAGAAATCTTCCGTATGAAGAAAGATTGAAGACCCTTAAATTACATTCACTTGTAAGACGAAGAATGAGGGGAGACATGATCGAGGTATATAAGTGGAAGATGGGTATTAATAAGGGGGATATAAATAAGGTCTTGAGGATATCTCTCCAAGAGAGAACCCGCAATAATGGATTCAAATTGGATAAGTTTAGATTTAGAAAGGATATAGGAAAATATTGGTTTGGAAATAGGGTAGTTGATGAGTGGAACAGTCTGCCTAGTAGGGTCATTGAAGCTAGGACCTTGGGTAGGTTGGAGTGAGAGGGGTTGGATTTGAGTGGGACTCGAACTTGAGTTAATAGAATTTTCAAAGCTTATTTCTTGGGTAGAATTGAAAATTAGGTTGGGCAATTTTCTGTTAGTGGGATGGATTGTGAAGGACCTGCCTAGTATGGGCCAACAGGCCTGCTGTAGTGTTCCTCCTTTCTTATGTTCTTATGTTCTTATCTCTACAAAGACCGTCGAGAACGTCATGCACACCGCCAGTCGAGGTAAGAACATTGTTTTAGTTGGGGATAGTCAGATTAAGTTTATGGATAGGGAATTTTGTCTTAAGGATAGGAATAGGAGGCAGAGGGTGTGTTATCCTGGGGCTGGGATGAAGGATATTGTTAGCCGTCTGGACGACATCATGAGAGGTAATGGGAGCAATCCTATTATCTGTCTCAGTGCTGGAGGCAACGATGTTGGCAGACGTAGGAGTGAGGACCTGACTAGCAGGTTTAGGTCAGCAATAGACATAATTAGGAAGAAGGGTGGGAACCCTGTCATATGTTGTATTTTGCCAAGGAGAGGAGTTGGAAATGAATGGCTGTCCAGGGCAATTGGTGTCAATTGCTGGCTGGACAAATACTGTAAGGAAAATTCAGTAACATTCATTGACAACTGGGACCTCTTCTATGGCAGAAATGACATGTATGCCAGGGATGGGGTTCACTTATCTAGGTCTGGGGTGGGGGCACTGGCAACTGCAGTGGAGGGAGCTGTTAGGGCTTTAAACTAGAAATAGTTAGTGGTATGGGTTTTGGGGGGAAAACAGAGAAGTCCCAGTGTAGTAATATTATAAGTTGTAGGAGAACTAGGAATAGGCAGAATAAGGTGGATAGTGAAAAGCGAGTGACACTAGATGACAAGGACAGTAATAGGTATAGTGGAAAAACAGAGATGAGCAGGAAGGGTAAAGAGAAAGGAGGGTCTCTAAATATATATTACACCAATAGTCGTAGTGCTAGGAATAAGATGGACGAGTTGAGATTAGTTGCAAGTACGGGTAATATTGATGTTTTTGCAATAACTGAGACATGGAACTTCAGGAAGATTTAGACAAACTTAATTCGTGGTCAGAAAAGTGGTCTCGGTTTTCACACAGGAAGACATTAATAATATCCCAGTAATTAATTTTTACAGAGGCCCAGAAGAAGATAAATTATGTAATATCACAGTCACTAGCGAAATGATTATGAAACAGCTGGACCGACTGAAACAAAATAAATCGCCGGGTCCTGATGAGCTTTTTGCAAGGGTTCTTAAGGAATGCAAAATGGAGCTCTGTGAACCAATATCTAACATTTTAATTTATCTCTTCAAACAGGTTTTTGTCTGATATGTGGAAGATGGCTAATGTAATTCCTATTTTTAAAGCAGGGGACAAGTCCCCAACCGTCAAACTACCGCCCAATAAGCCTGACCCCCAATTGTAGGCAAATTACTAGGGGTCAATTATATGATATTATTAGAAGCCATCTAGATAACCATAATTTGATTAATGATACCCAGCATGGATTCACGAGGGCCCTTTCCCTGCTATCTAATTTATTAACCTTCTTCAGTAAAGCTTTTGAGGCTGTTGACCCACGATAAAGAAATTCGATATTGTTTATTTAGACTTTAGTAAGGCTTTTGATAGAGTACCGCCACCAGAGACTGTTAAAGAAAGTGGCGCCCCATGGCATTGGGGGAAAAATTGCTGTCATGGATCGAGTCATGGCTCACCAATAGGAAGCAGAGAGTGTGCATAAATGGGGTTAAATCCGAGTGGGGATCTGTAACAAGTGGTGTTCCACAGGGATAAAGTCTTAGGCCCTTGTTATTTATAATATATTCAATGACCTTGATGAGGGGAATTACTAGTGATATGAGCAAATTCGCCGACGACACGAAGATAGGTAGGATAATTGATTCAAACATAGATGTCATAGAACTTCGGAAGATTTAGACAAACTTAATTCGTGGTCAGAAAAGTGGCAGATGCAGTTCAATGTAGATAAATGCAAGGTTCTGGGGCTCGGGAGTGTCCATAACCCAAGCACTTATAAGTTAAATAACGTAGAACTTAGCCATACAGATTGCGAGAAGGACTTGGGGGTGATGGTAAGCAGCAACCTTAAACCAAGACAGCAATGCCTAAGCGTACGTAATAAGGCAAATAGATTACTGGGATTTATATCAAGAAGTGTTAGCAACAGAAGTCCAGAGGTTATATTACAGCTTTATACATCATTAGTAAGGCCTCACCTAGATTACGCAGCTCAGTTCTGGTCTCCATATTACAGAATGGACATAAATTCGTTAGAAAACATTCAGCGTAGAATGACTAAATTAATACATAGCATTAGAAATCTTCCTTACGAAGAAAGATTGAAGACCCTAAAAATTTCATTCACTTGTAAGGGCGTAGAATAAGGGAGACATGACGAGGTATACAAGTGGAAAATGGGTATTAAAAAAGGGGATATAAAAAAGGTCTTGGATATCTCTCCAAGAGAACCCGCAATAATGGATTAAAGAATAAGTTTAAAAGAAAGGATATAGGAAAGTATTTTTTTTGGAAATGGGGTAGTTGATGAGGGGAACAGTCTGTGTTTTTCAAATTTAAAAAGGTTGGATAAATTCATGAGTGAGGGGGGTTGGGATTTATGGGACCCCGGCATGAGTGGGTAGAATTGTCAAAGCTTATTTTTTGGGTAGCATTAAAAATTTGGGGTTTGGGAAAATATTCTGTTAGTGGGACGGATTATGAAGGACCTGCCAGTATGGCCAATAGGCCTGCTGCAGTGTTCCTCCTTTCTTATGTTCTTATGTTCTTATATTTGTCAATCTCTTTTAAAGCCACCCAAGGTCCTAGCCTCTATCACCCTACTCGGAAGATTGTTCACGCATCTACAACTCTGTTCGAAAACCAGTACTTGCCTATGTCCTTTCTAAATCTGGAATTTATCAATTTAAATCCGTTATTTCTCGTTCTTACTTGGTTCGATATCCTCAGTATTTTAATATCTCCTTTGTTTATGCCCATCATCCACTGTACACCTCGATGATATCTCCCCTCATTCTACGTCTCCCCAGAATGGAGATTCAATGCTCTAAGTCTATCTTCATAGGAATTTCTTATACTGTAAATCATTTTAGTCATTCTTCTTTGTATGTTCTCCAATGAATCTATATCCATCCTGTAGTAAGGAGACCAAAACTGAGCTGCATAATCAAATGAGGTCTCACTAGTGATGTATAGAGCTGTAAAATAACTTTTGGACTTCTGTTGCTTATACTTCTTGAAATAAATCCTAGTAATCTGTTAGCCTTGTGCACACTTAGGCACATAGAACATAAGAAAGGAGACACTGCAGCAGGCCTGTTGGCCCATACTAGGTGGAGTCCTTCACAATCCATCCACTAACAGAATATTTAACCCTAACCAATTTCAAAGCTACCCAAGAAATAAGCTTTGCATACAGGAGGCCTCAGCACCGTCCCATACAGGAAGTATCATCGCCCACTCAAATTTTTAAACCCCAAAAAATCAAAAAGCTTGACAAATTCTACCCACTCATGAGATCCTCCAAATCCAGCCCTCTCACCATGAATTTATCCAACCTAAATTTGAAACTACCCAAGGTCCCAGCTTCAATAACCCTACTAGGCAGACTGTTCCACTCATCAACTACCCTATTTAAACCAATGCTTTCCCATATCCTTTCTAAATCTAAACTTATCTACTTGAATCCATTATTGCGGGTTCTCTTGGAGAAAATATCCTCAAGACCTTATTTATATCCCCTTTGTTTTAAAACCCATTTTCCACTTGTATACCTCGATCATGTCTCCCTCATTCTACATCTTACAAGTGAATGTAATTTTAGGGTCTTCAATCTTTCTTCGTAAGGAAGATTTCTAATGCTATGTATTAATTTAGTCATTCTACGCTGAATGTTTTCTAACGAATTTATGTCCATTCTGTAATATGGAGACCAGAACTGAGCTGCGTAATCTAGGTGAGGCCTTACTAATGATGTATAAAGCTGTAATATAACCTCTGGACTTCTGTTGCTAACACTTCTTGATATAAATCCCAGTAATCTATTTGCCTTATTACGTACGCTTAGGCATTGCTGTCTTGGTTTAAGGTTGCTGCTTACCATCACCCCCAAGTCCTTCTCGCAATCTGTATGGCTAAGTTCTACGTTATTTAACTTATAAGTGCTTGGGTTATGGACACTCCCGAGCTTCAGAACCTTGCATTTATCTACATTGAACTGCATCTGCCACTTTTCTGACCACGAATTAAGTTTGTCTAAATCTTCCTGAAGTTCTATGACATCTATGTTTGAATCAATTATCCTACCTATCTTCGTGTCGTCGGCGAATTTGCTCATATCACTAGTAATTCCCTCATCAAGGTCATTGATATATATTATAAATAACAATGGGCCTAAGACTGATCCCTGTGGAACACCACTTGTTACAAGTCCCCATTCGGATTTAACCCCATTTATGCACACTCTCTGCTTCCTATTGGTGAGCCATGACTCGATCCATGACAGCACTTTTCCCCCAATGCCATGAGCTGCCACTTTCTTTAACAGTCTCTGGTGCGGTACTCTATCAAAAGCCTTACTAAAGTCTAAATATACAATATCGAATTCTTTATCGTGATCAACAGCCTCAAAAGCTTTACTGAAGAAGGTTAATAAATTAGATAGGCAGGAACGGCCCTCGTGAATCCATGCTGGGTATCATTAATCAAATTATGGTTATCTAGATGGCTTCTAATAATATCAGCTATAATTGACTCTAGTAATTTGCCTACAATTGAGGTCAGGCTTATTGGGCGGTAGTTTGACGGTAGTGACTTGTCCCCTGCTTTAAAAATAGGAATTACATTAGCCATCTTCCACATATCAGACACTACACCTGTTTGAAGAGATAAATTAAAAATGTTAGATATTGGTTCACAGAGTTCCATTTTGCATTCCTTAAGAACCCTTGCAAAAAGCTCATCAGGACCCGGCGATTTATTTTGTTTCAGTCGGTCCAGCTGTTTCATAATCATTTCGCTAGTGACTGTGATATTACATAATTTATCTTCTTCTGGGCCTCTGTAAAAATTAATTACTGGGATATTATTAATGTCTTCCTGTGTGAAAACCGAGAGAAAATAATTATTAAAAATAGAGCACATATCATTCTCCTTGTCAGTAAGATGCCCAAAGTTATTTTTAAGGGGACCTATCTTATCCCTAACTTTTGTTCTATAAACCTGGAAAAAACTTTTGGGTTAGTTTTTGAATCCTAGCAACTTTAATTTCATAGTCCCGTTTAGCTTTTCTTATTCCTTTTTAACGTCCCTCTTAATGTCAGTATACTGATTTATAAGATGACCCTCACCTCTTTTATGCGCCTATAAATTCCTTTCTTCTGCCCTAAAAGATATTTGAGCCTATTATTCATCCATTTTGGGTCATTTCTACTTGATCTAATTTCTTTATACGGGATAAATGTTCTTTGGGCAGCCTGTATAGTGTTAAGAAAACTGTCATATTGATACCTCTCTTCTTCACCCCAGTCCACAGTTGATAAGTGTTCTCTAAGTCCATTATAATCTGCTAAGCGAAAATCTGGGACCATTACTGAATTATCCCTACTATCATACATCCATTCAATGCTAAAGGTAATTGACTTGTGGTCGCTTGAGCCGAGTTCCTCTGTAATTTCTAAATTATTAACAAGGGTTTCCTTGCTTGCCAGAACCAAGTCAAGTAGGTTATTTCCCCTTGTAGGTTCTGTTACAAACTGCTTCAAAAGCAATCTGAACTACTTCTAAAAGTCGTTAGATTCTAAATTCCCTGTCATGAAATTCCAATCAATCTGACTAAAGTTAAAGTCCCTAAATTACTACGTTATCGTGTCTTGTGGCCTTAACAATTTCCTCCCAAAGTAGTCTCCCTTGTTCCCTATCTAAGTTTGGAGGACGGTAAATCACGCCTAAAATCAATTTTTCACACCCCTCTGAAAATTCTATCCAGACAGACTCTGTATGTGTTAATTCAGACTTTATACCCGTTTTTATGCAACAATTTAAATGATCACGGACATAGAGTGCCACCCCACCCCCTTTCCCGATACTTCTGTCTACTTGGAACAATTTAAAACCCTGAATGTGACATTCGGCAGGCAAGTCCGATTTTTCATATTAAACCATGTCTCAGTTATTGCAAAAACATCAATATTACCCGTACTTGCAACTAATCTCAACTCGTCCATCTTATTCCTAGCACTACGACTATTGGTGTAATATATATTTAGAGACCCTCCTTTCTCTTTACCCTTCCTGCTCATCTCTGTTTTCCACTATACCTATTACTGTCCTTGTCATCTAGTGTCACTAGCTTTCCACTATCCACCTTATTCTGCCTATTACTAGTTCTCCTACAACATAATATTACTACACTGGGACTTCTCTGTTTTCCCCCAAAACCCATACCACTAACTATTTCTAGTTTAAAGCCCTAACAGCTCCCTCCACTGCAGTTGCCAGTGCCCCCACCCCAGACCTGGATAAGTGAACCCCATCCCTGGCATACATGTCATTTCTGCCATAGAAGAGGTCCCAGTTGTCAATGAATGTTACTGAATTTTCCTTACAGTATTTGTCCAGCCAGCAATTGACACCAATTGCCCTGGACAGCCATTCATTTCAACTCCTCTCCTTGGCAAAATACCACATATGACAGGGTTCCACCCTTCTTCTAATTATGTCTATTGCTGACCTAAACCTGCTAGTCAGGTCCTCACTCCTACGTCTGCCAACATCGTTGCCTCCAGCACTGAGACAGATAATAGGATTGCTCCCATTACCTCTCATGATGTCGTCAGACGGCTAACAATATCCTCCATCCCAGCCCAGGAAAGCAACCTCTGTCTCCTACTCCTATCAATCAAAAACAGAAAGCACTGCAGCCCATGTTACCTATACTGCGGTCCTTCACAATCCGACTAACAGAATTTTGCTCACCAATTTTCAATGCTACCCAAAATAAGCTTGACAATTCTACCACTCATGGCGATCCAATCAACCCTCTCACTCATGAATTTATCCAACCTAAATTTGAAACTACCCAAGGTCCTAGCTTCAATAACCCTACTAGGCAGACTGTTCCACTCATCAACTACCTATTTCCAAACCAATACTTTCCTATATCCTTTCTAAATCTAAACTTATCTAACTTGAATCCATTATTGCGGGTTCTCTCTTGGAGAGATATCCTCAAGACCTTATTTATATCCCCTTTGTTAATACCCATTTTCCACTTGTATACCTCGATCATGTCTCCCTCATTCTACGTCTTACAAGTGAATGTAATTTTAGGGTCTTCAATCTTTCTTCGTAAGGAAGATTTCTAATGCTATGTATTAATTTAGTCATTCTACGCTGAATGTTTTCTAACGAATTTATGTCCATTCTGTAATATGGAGACCAGAACTGAGCTGCGTAATCTAGGTGAGGCCTTACTAATGATGTATAAAGCTGTAATATAACCTCTGGACTTCTGTTGCTAACACTTCTTGATATAAATCCCAGTAATCTATTTGCCTTATTACGTACGCTTAGGCATTGCTGTCTTGGTTTAAGGTTGCTGCTTACCATCACCCCCAAGTCCTTCTCGCAATCTGTATGGCTAAGTTCTACGTTATTTAACTTATAAGTGCTTGGGTTATGGACACTCCCGAGCTTCAGAACCTTGCATTTATCTACATTGAACTGCATCTGCCACTTTTCTGACCACGAATTAAGTTTGTCTAAATCTTCCTGAAGTTCTATGACATCTATGTTTGAATCAATTATCCTACCTATCTTCGTGTCGTCGGGGAATTTGCTCATATCACTAGTAATTCCCTCATCAAGGTCATTGATATATATTATAAATAACAATGGGCCTAAGACTGATCCCTGTGGAACACCACTTGTTACAAGTCCCCATTCGGATTTAACCCCATTTATGCACACTCTCTGCTTCCTATTGGTGAGCCATGACTCGATCCATGACAGCACTTTTCCCCAATGCCATGAGCTGCCACTTTCTTTAACAGTCTCTGGTGCGGTACTCTATCAAAAGCCTTACTAAAGTCTAAATAAACAATATCGAATTCTTTATCGTGATCAACAGCCTCAAAAGCTTTACTGAAGAAGGTTAATAAATTAGATAGGCAGGAACGGCCCCTCGTGAATCCATGCTGGGTATCATTAATCAAATTATGGTTATCTAGATGGCTTCTAATAATATCAGCTATAATTGACTCTAGTAATTTGCCTACAATTGAGGTCAGGCTTATTGGGCGGTAGTTTGACGGTAGTGACTTGTCCCCTGCTTTAAAAATAGGAATTACATTAGCCATCTTCCACATATCAGACACTACACCTGTTTGAAGAGATAAATTAAAAATGTTAGATATTGGTTCACAGAGTTCCATTTGCATTCCTTAAGAACCCTTGCAAAAAGCTCATCAGGACCCGGCGATTTATTTTGTTTCAGTCGGTCCAGCTGTTTCATAATCATTTCGCTAGTGACTGTGATATTACATAATTTATCTTCTTCTGGGCCTCTGTAAAAATTAATTACTGGGATATTATTAATGTCTTCCTTGTGAAAACCGAGAGAAAATAATTATTAAAAATAGAGCACATATCATTCTCCTTGTCAGTAAGATGCCCAAAGTTATTTTTAAGGGGTATCTTTTTAACTTTTTTTTATAAAAAAAAATTTTTTTTTTTTTTGAATTAAAAATTTAATTTATATGTTTTTTTTTCTTATTTTTTTTTAAAACCCCCCAAGTCTAAACTGAATAAAATGCCCCCATCTTTTTTTATAAACCCTTTTTTGCCCGATTTTGAAAATTTTTTAATTTTGGGTATTTTATTGATTAAATTTTTTTTTAAAAAATTTTTTGTAATTTAAAAAATGCTATTAACCTTTTTTCTTACCCCATCCCCAAATTGAAATTTTTAATCCATTATAACTCTAAAGGGAAAATTGGGGAAATTTCTAATTTCCCATTCATCATATTAATCAAATAAGTTGTTCCTTAGGATTTCCCCAATTTTTTTTTTAAAAGGGGTTTTTTCCCCCCAAACCAATCAATATTAACATTTCCCCCTTTTGGGTTTTGTTAATGTTTAAGAATTGAAATAAATTTAATTTAAATTTTCATAATTCCAAAAAAAAAAAAAAAAAAAAAAAAAAAAAAAAAAAAAAAAAAAAAAAAAAAAAAAAAAAAAAAAAAAAAAAAAAAAAAAAAAAAAAAAAAAAAAAAAAAAAAAAAAAAAAAAAAAAAAAAAAAAAAAAAAAAAAAAAAAAAAAAAAAAAAAAAAAAAAATTTTTTTTTTTTTTTTTTTTTTTTTTTTTTTTTTTTTTTTTTTTTTTTTTTTTTTTTTTTTTTTTTTTTTTTTTTTTTTTTTTTTTTTTTTTTTTTTAGATTTAAAGGCATTTTAAAATATATGTAAATAATTTATAAATATTCAAAAATGCTAAAACGTTATTTTTTTGCATTTTTGACGATTGAAGCATTTTCAGGATTTTCTGAAAAACTATTTTTTAGATTAAATATACCTATAGGGAAGCTCCTTAAAAATGGTAAAATTTCGCTTACTTTTCCCATAAATTTCAATTGCTTAAGAAATTCTATTTAAAAGTTTGATAATCTAAGTATTTTAGCTAAAAAATTAGTTTTGTCAGAAAAGCACTCAAACCGTTCTAAAACGTCGAAATATGCAATAAAATAACATTTTAGTACATTTTTCTGAGATTTTAATGTTGCATGTATGTTTTTAAAAATAATATGAAATATTCTGTAATAATACTGTTTTTTTTTAGATTTTTAATAGGATTTTTTAAAAATATGTAAATAATTTATAAATATTGGAAAATGCTATAAAACGTTATTTATTTGCATTTTTTGACGATTCAAGGCATTTCTAAAGATTTTTTGAAAAGCTTTTTTTTTTAGATAAAATATACCTATGAGTAAGCTTTCTTAAATAAAAAATTAAAATTTCGCTGACTTTTCCCTTAAATTTCAATTGCAGAAGAAATTCTTTTTAAAAGTTTGATAATGTAAGTATTTTAGCTAAAAAATTAGTTTTGTCAGAAAAGCACTCAAACAGCTCTAAAACGTCGAAATATGCAATAAAATACTATTTTAGCACATTTTTATAAACTTTTTAATGTTTCTTGTATTTTTTGAAAAATAATATGAAATATTGTATAATAACATCGATTTTTATAGATTTTTAAAGGGATTTTTAAAAAAATATATAAAAAAATTATAAATATTCAAAAATGCTATAAAACGTTCTTTTATTGCATTTTTTGACGATTGAAGGCATTTTCAAGGATTTTCTGAAAAACTATTTTTTTTAGATAAAATATACCTATGAGTAAGCCTTCTCAAAAAATATCATAAAATTTCGACTAATTTTCCCAGAAATTTCAATTGCAGTTGTAATTCCATTTAAAAGTTTGATAACCTTAGTATTTTAGCTAAAAAATGAGTTTTGTCAGAAAAGCACTCAAACCGCTATAGAACGTCGAAATATGCAATAAAATACCATTTTATCACATTTTTATGAGATTTTAATGTTTCTTGTATTTTTTGAAAAATAATATGAAATATTCTATAATAATACTGGTATTTTTAGATTTTTAATGGGATTTTTTAAAAATATGTAAATAATTTATAAATATTGGAAAATGCTATAAAACGGTATTTTTTTGCATTTTTTGACGATTCAAGTATTTTTAAAGATTTTTTGAAAAGCTATTTTTTTAGATAAAATATACCTATGAGTAAGCTTTCTTAAATAAAATAATAAAATTTCGCTTACTTTTCCTTTAAATTTCAATTGCAGAAGAAATTCTATTTAAAAGTTTGATAATGTAAGTATTTTAGCTAAAAAATTAGTTTTGTCAGAAAAGCACTCAAACTGCTCTAAAACGGGGAAATATGCACTAAAATACTATTTTAGCACATTTTTCTAAACTTTTTATTGTTTCTTGTATTTTTGAAAATAATATGAAATATTGTATAATAATATTGATTTTTTTAGATTTTTAAAGGGATTTTTAAAAATATGTAAATAATTTATATTATTAAAAATGCTATAAAAGTTATTTTATTGCATTTTTGAGATTGAAGGCATTTTCAAGGATTTTCTGAAAAACTATTTTTAGATAAAATATACCTATGAGTAAGCCTTCTCAAAAAATATCATAAAATTTCGACTAATTTTCCAGAAATTTCAATTGCAGTAGTAATTCCATTTAAAAGTTTGATAACCTTAGTATTTTAGCTAAAAAATGAGTTTTGTCAGAAAAGCACTCAAACCGCTCTAAACGTCGAAATATGCAATAAAATACATTTTAGCACATTTTTTGAGATTTTAATGTTTCATGTATTTTTTAAAATAATATGAAATATTGTATAATAATATGATTTTAATAGATTTTTAAAAATATGTAAATAATTAATAAATATTCAAAATGCTATAAAACGTTATTTATTGCATTTTTTGAGATTGAAGGCATTTTCAAAGATTTTCTGAAAAACTATTTTTAGATAAAATATACCTATAGTAGCTTCTCAAAATATATAAAATTTCGACTATTTTCCCAGAAATTTCAATTGCACAGTAATTCCATTTAAATGTTTGATAACCTTAGTATTTTAGCTAAAAAATGAGTTTTGTCAGAAAAGAACTCAAACCGCTATAAAACGTCGAAATATGCAATAAAATACCATTTTATCACATTTTTCTGAGATTTTAATGTTTCTTGTATTTTTTGAAAAATAATATAAAATATTCTATAATAATACTGATTTTTTTAGATTTTTAATGGGATTTTTTAAAAATATGTAAATAATTTATAAATATTGAAAAATGCTATAAAACTTTATTTTATTGCATTTTTTTGACGATTGAAGACATTTTCAAGGATTTTCTGAAGAACTAATTTTTTTTAGATTAAATATACTTATGAGTAAGCTTACTTAGAAAAAATGATAAAATTTCCCTTACTTTTCCCATAAATTTCAATTGCTGAAGAAATTATATTTAAAAGTTTGATAATCTAAGTATTTAGCTAAAAATTAGTTTTGTCAGAAAGCACTCAAACGTCAACGCTTCATAAAAATCTTTTCGAAATATGTAATAAAAATAATATTTTTATAATTTTTTAAGATTTTAATTTTCTTGCATCTTTTAAAAATAATATGAAATATTCTATAATAAAGATTTTTTGAAAAACTATTTTTTAGATAATATATACCTATGAGTAAGCTTTCTTAAATAAAATAATAAAATTTCGCTTACTTTTCCCTTAAATTTCAATTGCAGTAGAAATTATATTTAAGAGTTTGATAATGTAAGTATTTTAGCTAAAAAATTAGTTTTGTCAGAAAAGCACTCAAACCGCTCTAAAACGTCGAAATATGCAATAAAATACCATTTTAGCACATTTTTCTAAACTTTTTAATGTTTCTTGTATTTTTTTAAAAATAATATGAAATATTGTATAATACTATTGATTTTTATAGATTTTTAAAGGGATTTTTAAAAAATATATAAATATTTTATAAAAATTCAAAAATGCTATAAAACGTTATTATATTGCATTTTTTGACGATTTAAGGCATTTTAAAAGATTTTTTGAAAAGCTATTTTTTTAAATAAAATATACCTATGAGTAAGCTTCTTTAAAAAAAATGATAAAATTTCCTTACTTTTCCCATAAATTTCAATTGCTTAGATAATTCTATTTAAAGTTTGATAATCTTAGTATTTTAGCTAAAAAATTAGTTTTGTCAGATAAGCACTCAAACCGCTCTAAGACATCGAAATATGCAATAAAATACCATTTCATCACATTTTTCTAAACTTTTTAATTTTTCTTGTATTTTTTGAAAAATAATATGAAATATTGTATAATAATATTGATTTTTAGATTTTTAAAGGGATTTTTAAAAATATGTAAATAATTTATAATATTAAAAAATGCTATAAAACGTTATTTTATTGCATTTTTTGACGATTAAGCATTTTAAGATTTTCATGAAAACTATTTTTTTTAGATAAAATATACCTATAGTAAGCCTTCTCAAAAAAATCAAAAATTTCGACTACTTTTCCCATAAATTTCAATTGCAGTAGTAATTCCATTTAAAAGTTTGATAATATAAGTATTTTAGCTAAAAATGAGTTTTGTCAGAAAAGCACTCAAACCGCTCAAAACGTCGAAATATACAGTAAAATACCATTTTAGCACATTTTTCTGAATTTTAATGTTTTCATGTATTTTTGAAAAATAATATGAAATATTCTATAATAATTTGATTTTATAGATTTTTAATGGGATTTTTAAAAATAAATA
>WNWK01029524.1:0-24335 GCA_009830355.1 Cherax destructor
AGTAGACAGTCATATGGGAAGGAGCACTGCTATGAGGCTAGCGGCTCGCAAGGGGTACGAGAGGGAAGAAAAGCGAAAAATGAAGGAAAATACAAGGCAAAAGAAAGAACAGAAAGAAAGGGAAAACCCAAGGAGAAAAAAGGAGAAGGGGAAGATAAGACAGGAAGGAATCAGGTTAAGTCACGGGTGTTCTGAAGTTTAGAGCATTTAACAATGTAATGAGAGAGGAAAGCATCAACAGAGACAAAGCCAGGGCTAAGATTCATACAGGGAAAGTTGTGTATAAGGGAGGATTCAACCAGGCGGCGACTATGAAAGTTAGACGTAGGGTAGACAGTTTTAGCAGAAGACCAATCAATGGGATGACTGTGATCTCTGACATGACAGAAAAGAGCATTATTAGTGTCGGCAAGCCTAACACTATTTTTGTGCTCCCTGAGTCTGAGTCTGGTCCAAGTCGGGCCGAAACGTCGTCGTAAGCTCCTCTCTTTTATATGTGCGGGTTGTGTGTGTACCTTTCTTGTTTGTTTGTATATTAAGACACCTTTCTTGTTTGTTTGTATATTAAGGCACCTTTCTTGTTTGTTTGTATATTAAGACACCTTTCTTGTTTGTTTGTATATTAAGACACCTTTCTTGTTTGTTTGTATATTAAGACACCTTTCTTGTTTGTTTGTATATTAAGGCACCTTTCTTGTTTGTTTGTATATTAAGACACCTTTCTTGTTTGTTTGTATATTAAGACACCTTTCTTGTTTGTTTGTATATTAAGACACCTTTCTTGTTTGTTTGTATATTAAGACACCTTTCTTGTTTGTATATTAAGCCACCTTTCTTGTTTGTATATTAAGCTACCTTTCTTGTTTGTATATTAAGCCACCTGCAGACAGTTGAGTTGAGGCAGCAAGAAGCGAAGTCAACAGTGGAAAAATCCACTAGTGTAAGTAGGTCATGCCTATAGGTTAGACAAACATTGAAGAATTCCCTGGATCAAGATCCCAAGATGTTGATGCTTGACAGATATCAAGTAAATTGTTTATAAAACCGAAGAACGAGACACTTGTGCAACATTTGGGAATCTTTATTGAAGAAAACTCTTCACCATCCAGTGGCTTCTTTAAGTTACCACTCTCCAAGAGCTTCTCGGGTCCTATCGTAACTGCTTTCAAAATCATGTATGAAGACTTCCTCCACTACTTCTTCGCTGAGATCATTCCACTTCCCGACCACTCTGAGACTGAAGAAATCTTGTACATCCCTGTGGTTTATCTATCTTTAACTTCCAGCTGTGTCCTCGAGTTCCAGTTTCTCGCCCATCAAACAATCTATCAGTTTCCATGATTCTTGTGTTATGTTGTTATCATATCCCCCTGGTTCGTCTGTCCCCAGTGTCGCCAGATTCAGTTCCTTTAGCCTTTCTTTGTAGAGTATATGCCCTTTAGCTATGGGAAGAGCCTTGCTGCATACTTCTCAACTCTCTCCACTGTCTTAACGACCTTTTAGAGATGCAGTTCCTTAAAGTACTACATACTCGGAGATGGGCCAGACGTATATTGAATGAAGGACCCGGAAAGACTTTGTATTGAGATTCCTAAAGGCAACCCTGTGATCTGCCAGACGAGCATTGGCTGCAAAGTTATTCAACTGATGTGAGCCTCTGTCGGTGCAATAAGCACTATGTGTCTTTCTCTTTTAGTAAAGTCTGCAACCTTCGTCCCTCTAGTCTTCATCCCATTTCCAGTCTTCCTGCTCTTTTTAATAATATCTTTATCTTTATTTACTACAAGTACATGTACATGGTATACAGGCCTAGCTGACATCAATGACATACTACTATATAGAATGTCCCTTGTTATGCTGAGCATTTCGGGCATATTAGGTCAGTGTCCCAGGATGCGACTCACACCAGTCGACTAACACCCAGGTACCCATTTTACTGATGGGGAACATAGACAACAGGTGTAAAGAAACACGCCCAATGTTTCTGCCCTGGCTGGGAATCGAACCCAGCCTTTATAACGTTACATTTACATTCAAGCAACTATTTTTCTGATCTCTCTTGTAATTTGTCCAGAGCCATTGGGAGCCTTTCCTTGTCCTCATCTCTGTTTTACTTTCCTCATCAGTTTCACATCATCAGCAAATAGAAATTTCTAAATCAATCCCATCTGTAATGACATATAAGCCAGAAACAGTATTTGTCCTAATATTGATCTTTGCAAAACCCCACTTGTAATTCTTCCTTATTCTGATATCTCTTTTCTTAGCCACTTTTGCTGGAGTATGTGTCTGTTTTCCCCTTGTATCTCAATTTTTTTGGCCCAGCTTTTTGTGGGGTACAGTAACAAACTCCTTCTTGCAGTCTAAGAAATTGCAGGTTGCCCAGCCCTCTCTCATTTAATTTTCTCTCTCTCTTGTTACATATCTGTAATTTTGTAATAGAACTCAAACAAGCTAGTAAGGCAAGATTTGCAATCCCTTAACCCAAGCTAGTTATTGTGACAGAAAACGCTTCTCTCCAAGTGCCCTGCCACTCTTTCCGTAATAAATTTCTCCATTACCTAGTATGGCATGCTTGTCAGAGAAACTGCTCTGTAGTTTAACACTTCCTGTCTGCTTTCTTAAATACAGGGAGTACATTTGCTATCTTCCAGATTTTTGGTAACCACCCATATGCATTGACTTACTGTACATGTAATGGTTTAGACAATGATTCTGCACCCTCATGGAATTCATGATGAAACATTGTCAGGTTCCATTGTCTTTGATGTATCCAGTATTACCATCAAAATTAACTTTAATTCTTCTGTTATGTGAATGGCATTCAGTACTTGATGGAGCCTCCTGTTCCTTGGTCTCCCTGGTACTGCTCCAGTTTCCACTGAGAAAACCTCCTCGATTCATTTTATCATCAATTCACAGAATTCCTTGTTATTGCTCATGAGTTCTCCTCCTTCCTTCCTTCCTTCCTCACTCGAATTACCAGGTTCCTTTACCGATGTCTTTCTTCTGATGTGGCTGTGAAGTATTTTCGGTTCAGACTTTGCCTATGTCATTCTCGAACTGTCTCTAAGCCTCTCTCCTCACCCTTGCATATTCGGTGTGGCCAATCTACTTATTTCTCTATTCTCTTCTGTCCTTTTGTTTCTGAAATTTTCCATTCTCTTACAAAGATCCTCTCAGCATCTTTGGTTGAACTAAGGTTATCTTTGTTGTTTCTAAATTTTCTTCTTGGTATGAAGGTCGCCTCAGCTTCCCTGTACATTCATCTTATCAAATAACTTACCTTCAAATTCCGTCCCAATCCACTATATTCAGGAAGCCTCTCATCCCCTCGAAATTTTCCCTTTTGAAGTCTGGCTTTTCACTCCCTCCACCTAATGTACTTTCCTCTACCAATAGTTCCACTAGGCACCCATAATGTACTTTCCTCTACCAATAGTTCCACTAAGCACCCATAATGTACTTTCCTCTACCAATAGTTCCACTAGGCACCCATAATGTACTTTCCTCTACCAATAGTTCCACTAGGCACCCATAATGTACTTTCCTCTACCAATAGTTCCACTAGGCACCCATAATGTCTTTCCTCTACCAATAGTTCCACTAGGCACCCATAATGTACTTTCCTCTACCAATAGTTCCACTAGGCACCCATAATGTACTTTGTCCTCTACGTTTCGGTCCAACATATGGGTCGGGTCCTAGATCTTCCAATCTGTTTCTCTCTAGTTGAAATGTCCCGTTATATGTAGCTTCGCTGTAGCCGGGTATGCACTCCAGGATGCTTCTACTATGATGTCAACCATCGCTTGGTTAAGTGTGTGTGTGTGTGTGTGTGTGTGTGTGTGTGTGTGTGTGTGTTAACAGCAAAAATGAAGGGAATAATGCAATGTTTATATACCGTTTATTTACATTAGAAGTAAATGTCACGATATTTTAGCTGAAACTGTTCATAACTAACCAAAAGATTAGAAATTAAATAAAAATGAAGGATGTATCGGTTCTTATTTCCCCAGTGTTAACTCCCCCAGTGTTAACTCCCCAGTGAGAAATATGACAAATATGAAAAATATGACAAATATGACAAATATGACAAAATCAGGTCATTACACAAGGTCGGACGGAAACGTTCTCTATTTATTTAATTTTCAATTTGTATGATAACTGTGAATATTAATACATACATAATTTTACATATGTGTATGGATTCTATTATTTATTGCCCTCAAATATAAACACAAGTTGCAAAACATGCGGCTGTTGCGTCGACGTTTCCTGTGTAGAAATTTATCTAATCATGATTTGTTAAAACTCTGCAGGAAGACTCTGACATCGACACCATGCCCAGCCCTTCTAGGGCAGGGTGGGTGCCACAGCTAGACTTGCTACCATCTGCGGCTCGTAAGACTGCCCTTCCCGTCAGCCTCCTGGGGCGGGGGAAGATGGCAGACCAGAGTGGCCTAGCTCCCCCTCCTAGCCCCGTGCTGGTGGGGAATGTGGCTAGGCGTGGGGACAGTTGGTCTCACCGATGAGGGGGTCCTTGTACCTCCTCCCATGGGAGACATAGGTCTCTGTACTCCCCAGACAGGGAGCCAGAGCCGGGTCGCCATCTGGAATAGACCCGGGCCGGGAGAATTCCCGGCGAATCAACACCTCCTCCTCCTCTGCAGGAAACCTTACATTGTTCCAGTGACGGGTTGTTTTGTAATATGTATTTGTCATTATCAATATTTTTTTTTCCTTGTAAATCCAATAACCACATAATGTATTTCTTTTCTGGTTTCAAAAACAAATGAATAAGTAGTCATCAATGGTTGCAAGGAGCGAGACTTTTCTCTTTCTCCTGATGTTCAATATGTTTTCTTAAACCCTTGAGGAGGATGTCATCGATGTTGGAGAGCTTGCCGCAGCCTGTGGAGGAACCGTGAAGTTTCAGGGCGGCTTCCAACATCTCCAGTACTCTCTGAGTGGTCGACAAGCTGGTACTTCTCCCATGCTTCGAACATCGCCTGAAAGGGTTCGACAATTAGATACTGCATCTGGAATATGAGAGTTACCCCTGCCTGCACAGGTAATGGGGAGGGGTATTGTAATTATTTTTCGTGGACCAGATGTGCAACTCAGTTATTTCCTAATATCGGCGAACAGACTTAAGTAAACATAAATCACATCAGGCTGAATTATATCTGCTGGTGGAAAATGGCCTTTGAGGTGCCTGAACAAGAAATGTCTGGCAACAAAATACTGTGTTGCTGTATTATATATGAGACACAGAAGCAACACATTCACAACTAAAGAAATCAAACCTATGAATACATGTCCAGCATGGAAGTGTCCCGGTCTAACAGTGACAAGTCACAGGGCGGACCAACTAAAACTTAAGGTTCGTGCAGGTCGATTCATACAAATTTACAAAGAAGAATCAGTAGATGAAATAATGAGTGAGGATGGAAGTATGCCACACTTAAAACACATAATTTAGACATAACACTAGAAGTGATTTCGGTCCGTCCTTTATCACTACCAAGTTGCAACTTAGTCCACAACTGACCAAAAAGTGTCTTGAGTCTCATCCCAGTTTGTGAGTTAGTTGAGAGGGTTTTCCAGCATTTATGATTACCTAATCATATTTATGGAACTCGCTTTCCAGCTTCTGTGTATTGACTAATAAAAACTAATTTGATTTACGTAGTTCATAGAAAATCAGAGGGTTTCCTCAGACTTGTGAAAACTTTCAGAGAGTCAACCTTTACTATCTTAATGTCTAGCACAGAAAAAAAAGTACTCTAGTTAATTAGGTAGCCTCTAAAGGTGCCATTAAATGTTGGCAGATAGTTTTGAAGTCAACAGGTACCTGATTGAAGGGGAAGGCTGATAAATGACTTCAAGGAAAGATCTCTGCAGGTTACCTGACCACGAAAGCTGTGAGTGAGCTCCTCTTCAAGGGAGCTCCTTGGCATGAAGAGACTATCGGTCTGAGGAATTAGACCTTTTGATCGACTTCCCAGACCGAACCTAATCACCCCGAACTCCCCTTCCCAATCCCATTCTCCCCATCACCCGTTTCTCTTTCCTCCTCCTCTCTCCATCCCTCCACTTTTCCTTTCCTGTTTCTGCCTTTGAGGTTGTTCCCTCACCTTTGTAGTTCCTAGACCTGAGAAGGGGTTCCGGGGTCCATCTCCTTCCGTTGAGGTCTTTGGTGGCAGTGTAGTTTACCGAGGAATCTGGATCATCTAGAGTCCCGTCCCTCTCCAGTCTACCGGGAGGAGCTTCGGTGTCTTTCAGGTGACGGTGAATCTCTGAAGGCTGCCTGTCAGATTCCAGAAGGTGGTGGCAGAAGGAGGTATGTTTTGTGGCAGGTTTCCGACCGCCCTTTCTTTTCTCCATCGAGGTTGCTCGGTGGATGTGGTGCTATCCCGGATTGCTGGTTTACTGGCTTGAAGGGTAGGGTATGCCACGGTTCCATGCCGCATCAGCACTACCGGCTGCACTGAGGTTGTCCTCTTCGGCACGGAAGGGGAGACTTACGGTCCTTTTTCCCTGGGGGTTGCCCCTCCTCGCCCCCCCCCTTTTTTTTTTTTTGTTCTTTTCTATTTTTTTCTTAAAAACAAAAGAAAAGAGACTTAACCGTGGAGTTCTAAGTCCATGTACCTCCTCCTCTGTGGCCCCTTCCTGTAGCAGCACCCTCTGACAACCCTACCTTGTTACCAGATCATTCTTCAGACCTTTCTACTGCCCCGTATCTTCTGCAGGTGACATTTTGTCCCACGCTCCGATTACATAGGATCGGCCTGAGTCCTTTCACCTCTGACCTCTGCCGTTTTTTGACTATGCTTCCGGCTTTTCCCATATGGTGAGACAGTTTTCCAGATCGCGTGCCCACCTCCAAAACGGACCACCTCTGTATCTCTATCTGTCAGGTTTCTGGGCCTTCTGTGACTGTCGGTCATCTTGGCAACCTCACATTACCTCCTTGAAGGCAATTTGTCATAGCCGGCTGAACCTCCCTAAAATCCTAGCTCATCTTTCATGAGGCTGATCGTTGAACTCTCCTTCGACTGCATTCTGCCCTAATTTTACCGAAACTAGATTATGGGGACCAGATATATTCAGCAGCCTCTCCTGCAACTCTTTCAACCTTGATGCCATCCATCACCAGGGATTACGTTTATACCTCGGTGTTTTTCGCTCTTCATCTGTTGAGAGCCTCTATACAGAGGCGAATATTCCATCCTTGTCCGATCGCCGTGATGCTTATTGCCTCTGCTATTTTATTCGCTCTCATGACCTTCGCAATCCTTCCATATATAGGATAGTAATGGATGTTAGTAGAAGGTCCTTATTTTTCACTGCCCCTGTTTACTCCGTCCCTTTTCTCTTCGTCTACATTCCCTCTTTGTTTTCTCTTCAGTTGCCACCTTACTATGTTCATTTAGCATCTAACTTTTTCCTTCCAATTACCTGCGGTTGCTTCTCGCTCTCTTCTTCTTAATCTCTTCCACTCTCATTCTCATACCATCGCAGTGTACACTGATGGTTCCAAGTCTTCTGACGGTGTCGGATTTGCAGCAATGTTTCCAGACAGCGTCGTACGAAGCATTTATTAGCCTCGGCTAGCATTTTTACAGCTGAATTGTATCCTATTCTCGTATTGCATCTATGACTGTGTAGCCTTTTGGGGTAGTTTCAGACTCCTTTAGTGTTTTTCAGGTTATACGAAAATTTGATTCACCTCATCCCCTGGTTCTTCGTATCCAACTGGGGTTAGCCGTATCTCTAGCAAGCACAAATATATTGTTTTTTTGCAGGGTCCCCGGTCATGTTAAAGTATAGGGCCTCCCAGTTTCATATAGAGGTGTTCCATTTCAGATTATTTTGCTGTGATTTCTACCCACCTTCGCAACCCCGTTGGCAAGAACGTTGGTCTGTTCTGCTACATAACAAATTGCATTCTCTTAAACCAGTATAGGTTTCTGGCAGTCTTCTTGCTACCCAATACCCTTGCACCCTTCCGTGCCCTGCTGCGCTGTATGACCCTAGTACGTTTAGCGCTTCATTTATAATAATAATAATAATAATAATGTGGTGAGCTAAAATATCTCTAAAGACCAGACAGAAACTCAAGACAAGATTTCCGAGCGTGTCACCCGCTACAGTCGTAAGCCCGGTGATATTATATCAGTTTGTCTCAAACTTCAGAGACGATCTTCCATGGCGGTAAGTTCGTTAAGACCGGGTCTCAGCAGCCTATAGTCAATCTTGCACCATTAGTAGATGTTCCTGCTTACAAAAACAAGGTAGAGGTCTGCATGGCTCTCTTCTATAGTATTAACCAGGTATCAATAAGGAAGACTAATTCTCAATACAAGTCAAAACATTCAGGCACACGGGGCCTGGTACTCCCTTTACAACCCCTCGAAGGGTTCTTTGATGCTGGAGAGGGCTCTTGATCTAAGTTAGATCTGCTCCATTTCCCTGAATTGAGCCTGAATGCCTTCCATCCCTTCCCCAAGGTGCTGTATAATCCTACGGATTTAGCGGTTCCCCATAATAATAATAATCCCTTTTACAAGACTGGGTACTTCAACCTCAAATGACACCTTTTACTAGACGTAAATAAGGGGAGACTGTTTTCAGACCCACTACACAGAATTTTGGTTAGAAGGAAATACTTCACAGGTTACTTAACTATGGGCGTGTCAGGTGAATGTCCTGTGAGGAGGCGCTACTGTTGGTCAGTTTGACGTCCTCTCCCAGACTGTGTCTTGATCCTTGTCTTGAGCTTTATTTACGGCAAGATACAAGAGACCTTTGAATTGCTACTTGTGTTCGTAATACTAACCTTTTGAGGGGACTTGCTTACTGTTCATAACTTTATGAATCAGTTTCCTCTACAACACCTAAATTTGCTTTGGTTATTTAAGAAGGTCATGGCGGCACCGTGGAGGAGTGCCACGCCCCTGGAGGCAGCCCGGGCACTTGTTCCAATCATCAGGCAAACATGCTGGCGGTAGTTCACTCCTCCAGCTCATACACCTCACACGACCTCTTCTGTGGTGGTGTTAGTGGTATTATACATATGGACTGCAGGTATAGGGAAAGTGTAAAGGTATCAGTGAGATGTAGGAAAAGGTAAAGGAAGGGTAGGGAGTAGGAGTAGGAGTAGGCTCTGATCAACATGAGGCCTGGTCACAGACCGGGCCCAGGGGCTTGACCCCTGGAACTCTCTCCAGGTATGTTCTCCAGGCAAAGTGTAAGGAGTGTTTATGGAAATTGTAAGACAGGTGTAGAGGTATAGAAAAATGGTAGGGAAAGTGTAGAGAATCGGGGGAAGCTTTACTGAAGATAAATCAATAAGTAATTTTAGGATGTAGGGAAGGCAAGGGAGGTGCGGGGAGATGTAAAAAAAGGTATTTGGGAAAGTAGAGAACAGTATAAGGCAGGTGTGGGGAGTATAAAGTGGAAGGAATAGAAAGGCATGGAGAAGTTAGGAAATTATTATTATTATTATTATTGTTAGTTTAACTGTAAAGGAATAAAATTTTTTAAAAAGGGTATTAGATGTGTAGACCAAGTGTTTACTTGAAGCATTTTGTCAAACAGTAGTTAAAAAAAAGTAAGGAACTTTAGGATGCATTTATGGATTTAAAAAAGGCATACGATAGGTGGGTAACATATCAGTGAGGTGACGGTGGCGGCAGCAAGATTGTTGCTCCTCTATTTTATTTCCCCGAGGTTCCTAGCAACGCGGGATGGCCACAAGGACCCACATAACACTAAGATACGTGGACACCCATAATGATATAATTCATCTGCCGAAATCACCCAAATTCGCTATATAACCTACTGAAGACTTGTGCTACCGCCATCCCCCCGCTGCCAGGAAAAAGGAAAATTTCAACATCTGCACACTACCCAGTATCTACATTTCATCTGACCAACTGTCAAGGGCCCGGGGACAGGGCAAAAGAGAAAGGCCCAGTGCCAAAACCAAGGACCCCCAAAACCCGGTGAAAAGCAATACTACACGGACAACTTCTACTGCCACCCGGGACAAACCCTCACCACCACAACAACACTCGCCTGTCAACAACAAATATGGCCACCGCCACAAGAACAAGATAATTCCTTCTCTGAATTTGAGGATTTGAACATTAAAACCCAAAAATAGTCGAACTCATCCCCGGGAAACAAAGTTAAAAAATCAGCATGTTAACTCAGGAAATGGATGACCTTAAAAATCCAATGATACGTTAACCTAAATTAAGGACTTGCGAGCCACTAACCAAATGCATGGATAGGATTCAGCTCTAGAAAATAATCAAACAGCACTGGACCAACTAAAGCACCCCACCCCAATTCTTTATGACAATACAGTAATTAAAGATGGCCATTAGGCCATCTTTTATTCTTATTTCATTAAAATTTAAAAAACACATTGTAATTTTTTTCAGAGAAATAAACAATCTGAATCTGAATAGGTAAGCAATATCTGCAATATGCTGCACTTATGGAACAGGTATTTTTCTACTAAGCGGTATATTGTTTTTTACCACTAAAATATCGTGTTTCTGTGTTACTAGTTTATGATTCAAGTCGGACCGTAACGTTGTCATAAGTTTATTCTTTTATGCGGGTTTTGTGAAGTGAGTTCTTATGCAGACAGTGAGGCTCAGGTTATTTGTGAAGTGAGTTCTTATGCAGACAGTGAGGCTCAGGTTATTTGTGAAGTGAGTTCTTATGCAGATAGTGAGGCTCAGGTTATTTGTGAAGTGAGTTCTTATGCAGATAGTAGGCTCAGGTTAGGGTTTGCTGAGGAATGAGAAATTATTTTCTAGAAAAGTTGGCCCTAGACAAGGATGTGTAATGTCAACAAGGTTCAATAACATACTTATATAATTAATATTAAAAAAAATGAACGTGTGGGTACTGGAAGAGGTGGGGCGAGATTAAAAAGATAATGAATGTGATGTCAAGTTAGAGTTGTTACGTTGTTTCTTTGCAAATGACGGTACCTTTGGGGAAAATTTTGAAGAAAAATTGAAAAAGGGTTTGGGGGAGGGGTTTGGGGGGGATGAAAAAAAAGGAAACTAAATGAAATATTGGATATAAGACTGGAGGGAGGGGTTTTATGGAGGGAAATGTGTTTAGAATTTGGGAGTGGACTTGTCGGTAGATGGGTGTATGAAAGACGAAGTGAACTATAGAAAAGACGTGATGAAAAAGTACATCATGCTTTGAGGCATCTATTGAGAAAAAGAACTTTATCCATGTAGGCAAAAAAAAAAAAAGGAATATACCATAGAACAGTGGTTCTAATATTGCAGTGTGGACTGAACAAGATGGAAGTTTGAGGTAGTGGAAACATTATGTTTGACGGTGATGTGTGGTGTAAATATATGTGGGGGAATTCAGTTAAGGTTCGTTATGATTCAGGGTTTACTTTGTGCTTATGGGGTTTTCCCTTGTACCGAAGGCGAGACCTGGTACCTTCGTAGTAACAAGATGTCATATGCTAAGTTGACGGTATTCTCTTTGCCTGTTGGCCACTATACTTAATCCACTTAGGAGAAAAAAATTAACACATAATTTTTAACGATCTTTAATGTGAATTTTGAACAATACTTTCTCGCTTTCTCTCTTAACAATTTAAAACCGTTACAAGGTTTTATGTTTGGGCTTCGTAGACACCTAATGATATATAAAGTAACATACAGCATAAATACCATATAATAAATATATCTTATTTACAAACACGGGACACCCGTACTGGTGAATTGATATTTTAAAGGATTCTAGGCTCAACTCTTAATCTAAGTAACCTTAAGTCCAAACAAAGAAACATATCCAAACTCACACCTTCCTGGGACACCAGCCCTAAACTCAACACACAAAAATCCCCTTTGTCTCAACTGACGGTGGCCCCTAAGCTGATCTCTGTATTTAGTAACAGAAAACCTACAGAACCTGTTGGTACAACCTCAAAACGGGGAGAGTCGTGGAAGACTCTGTCATCTAACTAGCTCTGAAACAATGCGAGACAATAAGAAAATTTGTTTACTTGACCCAAGGCAGAACCAGACTGCCTCAGAGCAAACGTTCTCCACCCTAGGTCAGGTAGGGTCCGTGACTCGGACCGTCGTGAGTGTCAATGCTAGACCAGCCGTTTTTCCCCACAATCAATAGTTATTCTCCAGTAAAACATTCTACCTATAATATATCTAATAATAACGTAATAATCATAACAATGATGATGAAGAATAGATAATAATATAACGCGAACAACTTTATTTTAGCTATTAATGAAGATATTTGCGATATGATATTAATGGTTACAATCCAGTTTGACCATGAAAAATAACACCTTGGGACCTACACAGGACACAACAAGGTTAAAAAAAGGTGTGTGGTTACCAAGGGTAGACGGATGATTGACATGGTTTGGACATTTAGAGGGTTTCAGAAAAGTTGAATCATTAGGATATATATCTGGGATGGAGGGAAGGAGGGGTAGGATAATCCAAAGAATGATCTTAGGGAGGGAGGGTTAAAGGTTTTGAGAGCTAGGGGCTTGAGTATTCAGAATGATATGATTGAATTCGGGAAACCTGTTAACCGAACTTGAGTACTGTAGTGTACTCACCTAATTGTGGTTGAAGGGGTCGAGACTCAGCTCCTGGCCCTGAATCTTCACTGATCGCTACAAGGTCCTCTCTCTCCCTGCTCCATGAGCTTTATCTACCTCGTCTTAAAACTATGTATGGTTCCTGCCTCCACTACATCACTTGACAGACTTGCCAGTATGGCTTTATCATGTCTCCCTAACCCTCCTTTCCTACAGTGTCGTCAGGCCAATTTCCCTTAACCTTTCTTCATAGGACATTCCCCTTAGCTCTGGAACTAGCCTTGTTGCAAACCTTTCCACTTTAATTTCTTGACATGCTTGACCAGGTTTGGGTTCCCAAAATGGTGCTGTATACTCCAATATGGGCGTGACGTACACAGTGTACAGAGTCTTGAACGATTCCTTACTAAAGAATCAACGCTATTCTCAGGTTTGCCAAGCTCCTATATGCTGCACCAGTTATCTGGTTGATGTGTGCTTCCGGTGACGTGCTTGGTATTATACTCACCCAAAGATCTTTCTCCTTGAGTGAGGTTTGCAGTCTTTGGCCCTTAGCCTATACTCTGCCTGCGGTCTTCTTTGCCCTTCCCCGATTTTCATGACTTTGCAGTTGGTGGGATTAAACTCGAGGAGCCAGTTACTGGACCAGGCGTCCAGCCTGTCCCGGGTCTCTTTGTAGTCCTGCCATCCTCATCTGATTTAATTCTCCTCATTAACTTCACATCATCTGCGAACAGGGACACTTCTGAGTCTATCCCTTCCATCATGTCATTACATATACCAAAAATAGCACTGGTCCTAGGACTGACCCCTGTGGACCCCTCTCACTGTGATACTTCATCACGTACCCTGACTCGTTGTTGCCTCCCCATCAGGTATTCTCTGACCTTGTAGTGCCCTTCCTGTTATACGTGCCTGATCCTCTAGCTGCTGAACTAATCTATTGTGAGGAACTGTGTCGAAGACCTTCTTGTAGTCTAGAAAATTCAATCAACCAACCTCTCTTTCTAGTGTCTTACTTCTGTTACCTTGTCATAAAACTCCAGTAGGTTTGTGACACAGGATTTGCCTTCCATGAATCCATGCTGGTTGTCGTTTATAATTTTGTTCCGTTCAGGTGCACTACCATTCTCCTCCTGATAATCTTCTCCATGACTCTGCATACTATACATATCAGTGACACTGGTCTATAGTTTCGTGCCTCATTTCTGTCTCCTTTCTTAAAAATGGGACTACATTTGCCGTCTTCCATACCTCAGATGTTGCCCAGTTTCAATGGATGTGTTGAAAATTGTGGTTAGTGTATACTTTTTTTTTATATTTTATTTAAAAAACTTAACATACATGATACATAGAATTGATATACAAATATAAAACGATTCTGTTTCATAAGACATACTACTTCGTGCAATGATGAAATACACAATGAACTAACAAGAAACTAGTAATACTGCATAAGAATATTGACGACTGTTTTCAAACTTTACTATGCATCCCACCTCACAAAGTATTACAAAACATGGTGGCTGCTATGTTAATTCTCCACCTAATTGCATTTCAGTTGTTTTCAAATTTTTTTACTCCACATTATAGCTGATACAGAATAACTTAAGCTCAAATAAACTTTTTTTTCAACTGAAATCGTGTATTCTTGTGACATATAATTTTTAATTTTTATTTAAAATTTTACTACAATGTAGTACATCAATGAAAAATGCCACACCATTAGATGCCAAATACCGCAACACTAGAAACAAGACATCCAATTATTCCCGTGCACCCTATATGACTTACAACCTTATACGTGACATACATAAAATAGCATAACTTATATAAAATGCCAAAATACACGAAACAAACCAATACCCTTTGTAACAAGGGTGCATCTTTGTCACATGCAAATATATCTCAAACACATAAAACAAAAAGCAGGCCTAAACCCTGTACCTTATTCCTTCTCTTATAAGGTAACCCTCCCTCCCACTACATTAACAAACCTGTCAGAACATCATATTAACAAACAACATATATTCATATAGTTAATACGCAACAAGGCGTAACTGATAATGTACTCAGTTACAACATGAACATTTATAAAATCCGGTTGTTCTGAACAAGGTAATATCATACATCATACTAAAAATATATCTAACCTAACACACTATACTGATAGTCATCACCACTCCTCATTCATTAAACTTTAACTTACAACTGTTTTACTCGGTACAATTATATGACGTAATATTATCCAACACACAGGTTTTATACAAGTAAACATAACAGTACCCACAATAAAAATAACACGTATGGAAATACTATACTTTTCACGTATGCATACACACAACGCACAATATTAATTACAATGTGAAACCCTTTTTATGATCGTTTAACGATACAAAACTCCCCATACTCATACTCCAGACCCATGCCTCTCCGACCAAGAAAAACCGTCAGGTAAACCCCTCAAACCCCTTACAAAAGTTAACCCTATAATCAAAACCCTTCCCCCACTGAAAAGCCACCCCCTGCGTCATTAGTCATCCCAACCCCCTCCATGCACACATACCTAAACCCCATATCTCCCCACAACCGCTAAAATTACCTTGATAATTAAATTCCCCCTCTCCCACTATGACCCAACAGACACACCTCCCCACCTAGAACTACACCTAATACACATCCAAAACTCCAGCTCACTCGTCATACCTTAACCAGGATGAGCTTACCCTCCTACCACGTCAAGCCCCCTTCTACGTCTACAATACATCCCGCAAAACCATGTTCCTATACTCATCAGAAAATGCAGACTCCCATTTACTCCCATACACCACCCGATTCCTGCATTTACTCCTATACATTGTGCCCCCATAGCTCTAATCCTTTCCCCCACCCCTGCTCCCTCAGTCTCCAGGACATACACACGAAATCCACCATTAAATACCATAAACCCCTGCGTTCTCTATCACCCACCCCTCGTATATCCATACTCATAGCCCTCAGTACTGAAATACCCCCACCCCCATTTTCCTCAACACCCTGCCTATCCATTCTCTCACCACCCCCAGTTCTCCACAAAATATATAGCATGCACCACTGTTTCTTGCAACCCACATCTTTTACAGCACCCATCTCGAACAATGCCCATCCGACATAACAATGCCTTATCTGCCACCACCCCATGTAGAAACCTATACATTAATTCCCTATCCCCAGCCCTAATCCTCATACCTTTCAAGCCCTCCAGATCAATCCCCAATCATACATAGGGTATTCAGCCACCCTCCAATCCCATCCTTCCCCCACACGCGACCTCCAAAACACTAGCCTTCACTTCTTGCACCCTCCTCACAATCACCAAATGCCGCAATACATCCCAACACGTCCCCAACGATACACCCCCCCACCATCTGCGCACCTCCCGCTCCACCGCTCCCACAGTAGCCCCCTCAGTGCCTCCCAGCCGCACCATACACCGTTTCACAAACAAACACATCAACCTCCTTTCCACCCAAATAAGCCCCAACCCCCCTAACTCCACTCTCTTCCTAACCACCTCCTTCCTCAACCAGTGTTTACCGAAAGCCCAAATGTACTTAAAAACCCTCACCTCCAACCCTCTCACATCCTCCTGCATCAGAGGGTAAACCACTGCCACGTGCCACAGTCTACTGTAGATCAGCACGTTCACCGCTATCACCCTCTGAAAGGTTTGTGACACAGGATTTGCCTTCCATGAATCCATGCTGGTTGTCGTTTATAATTTTGTTCCGTTCCAGGTGCACTACCATTCTCCTCCTGATAATCTTCTCCATGACTCTGCATACTATACATATCAGTGACACTGGTCTATAGTTTCTGCCTCATTTCTGTCTCCTTTCTTAAAAATGGGACTACATTTGCCGTCTTCCATACCTCAGATAGTTGCCCAGTTTCAATGGATGTGTTGAAAATTGTGGTTAGTGTATACTGGTGGATAGTGGTGGAGGGCAGTGTATCTGGGGGATGGTGGTGGTGGTGGAGGGCAGTGTATACTGGTGGATGGTGGTGTGGTGGAGGGCAGTGTATACTGGTGGATGGTGGTGGGGGTGGAGGGCAGTGTATAACTGGGGGATGGTGGTGGTGGTGGAGGGCAGTGTATACTGGTGGATGGTGGTGGTGGTGGAGGGCAGTGTATACTGGTGGATGGTGGTGGTGGTGGAGGGCAGTGTATACTGGGGGATGGTGGTGGTGGTGGAGGGCAGTGTATACTGGGGGATGGTGGTGGTGGTGGAGGGCAGTGTATACTGGGGGATGGTGGTGGTGGTGGAGGGCAGTGTATACTGGGGGATGGTGGTGGTGGTGGTGGAGGGCAGTGTATACTGGGGGATGGTGTAGTTCAGGTATTGTTCACAAACATCTTCCTGAAGTTTCAGATTGATCATCGACCCTCAATCATTTATTATTAGAAAATAATTCAATAAATTATGCTTTAGCTAATAGTTCTAAGAATAATATTATTAATAATAATAATAATAATAATAATAATAATAATAAAAAAAATAATAATAATAATAATAATAATAATAATAATAATAAAAAATTAATAATAATAATAATAATAATAATAATAATAATAATAATAATAATAATAATAATTTCATAAAAATAGGTAATATTTAAATTATGAAGAGTAAAATGGTGTTAAGTAATATTGTTTGGTGCAGATCGGTGTGGCTCCACTATACCCAGCCCTTCTAGGGCAGGGTAGGTGCCAAAGCTAGAGTTTGCAACCATCTGCAGCTCACAAGACTGCTCTTCCCATCAGCCTCCCTGGGGCGGAGAAGATGGCAGACCAGAGAGGCCTAGCTTCTCCCTACGAGCCCCGTGTGGGTGGGGAACGTGGCTAGGCCTGAGGACAGTTGGTCCCAGACGATGAGGGGGTACTTGTACCCCCTCCCATGGGAGACATAGGTCTCAGACACTCCCACGACAGGGAGCCAAGGACGGGGGTGTTCCGGCTAATCTACACCCAGATCGGTGTAGGGTGGTGAAGGGTGATATACGGTTTTGTAGGTAGGGTGATGTACTCTAGTGTAGGTAGGGTGTTGTCGAGTAATGTGGGCTGGTGTAAGGTTTTATTTAGTACAGTGTTGTGTAGATTTGTATTAGGTGGTGTAGGGAGGTGAAGAATGATGTAGATTGGTGTTAGGGAGTTTCGTTGAGTGGTTTAAATTGTTTTATGTTCCTGTAAAGTAGGTAGAATGTTGTATTGAGTGGGGTGATGTAGAGTTGAGCAAAGCTACATAAGATGATACAGGAATCCTCATGTAATATACACAGACTTTGCAAAAGCCTTTGACAAGTGTGACCATGGTGTAATAGCGCACAAAATGCGTGATAAAGGAATAACAGGTAAAACTGGTAGATGGATCTATAACTTCCTGACAAATAGAACACAAAGAGTAATAGTAAACAGAGTAAAGACTGAGATAGCTACGGTGAAAGCTCTGTTCCACAAGGCACAGTACTCGCTCCCATCCTAGTTACTATTGGGAAACTAGGATGAGTTAACTAGGATGGTCCTCAGACAAATAGAGAAATTAAAACCTAACAAATCCCCAGGCCCTGATGAACTGTTTGCGAGAGTTTTAAAGAAATGTAAAGAGGAATTTAGCAAACCTTTGACTAATCTTTTCAATATAGTCTGGCATAGTGCCAGACAAGTGGAAAATAGCAAATGTAATACCTATTGACAAGGCAGGTGACAGGTCCTTAGCTTCGAACTATAGACCAATAAGCCTTACCTCCATAGTTGGAAATTTTATGTAATCACTAATTGCCGAAGCAATCCGTAGCCATCTTGAAAGGCATAAATTGATTAATGAATCTCAACACGGTTTTACAAAGGGGCGTTCCTGTCTTACAATTTACTAACTTTCTTCACTAAGGTGTTTGAGGAGGTAGATCATGGTATTGAATATGATATTGTGTATATGGACTTCAGTAAGGCTTTCGATAGAGTTCCACATCAGAGACTATTGAGGAAACTTAAGGCACATCGAATAGAGAATTTTTCCGGGTAGATGCATGGTTGACAAATAGGCAGCAGAGAGTTTGCATAAATGAGGCGAAATCAGAATGGGGCACATCTCAAGCTGTGTCCACAGGGTTATTTTTGGGGCCCTTGTTGTTCACAATTTACATAAACGACATGATGAGGGAATAAATAGCGACATAAGCAAATTTGCCGATGACACCAAAATAGGCCGTCCAATTCATTCAAATGAGGACATTAGAACACTCCCGGATGATTTGAATAGACTGATGCAGTGGTCGGAGAATGGCAGATGCAGTTTAATATAGACAAATGCAAAGTTCTAAATGTTGGACAGGACAATAACCATCCACATATAAACTGAATAATGTAGATCTTAATACTTGTATTGCGAGAAGGTTTAGGAGTTCTGGTTCATAAGAACATAAGAAAGGAGGAACACTGCAGCAGGCCTGTTGGCCCTCTAGGCAGGTCCTTCACAATCCATCCCACTAACAGAATAATTGCCAACCAATTTTCATTCTACCCAAGAAATAAGCTTTGAAGATTCTATTAACTCAAGTGCGAGTCCCATGTTAGCAGTAATCTGAAACCAAGACAACAGTGCATATGTGTTCCAATAATGCTAACAGAATCCTTGGCTTCATATCAAAAGCATATATAATAGGAGTCCTCAGGTTGTTCTTCAACTCTATATTCTTTGGTTAGGCCTCATTTAGATTATGCTGCACAGTTTTGGTCACCGAACAGAATGCATATAAATACACTGGAAAACGTACAAAAGGAGGATGACAAAGTTGATCCCATGTATCAGAAATCTTCCCTATGAGGATGACTGAGGCCCCGAATCTGCACTCTCTGAAAGCGTAGAATTAATGAAGATATGATTGAGGTGTATAAATGGAAAACAGGAAATTAAAAGGGATGTAAATAGCGTGCTAAAATATCTAGCATGACAGGACTCCAGCAATGGTTGTGGATAGTGGAACAAACTCCCGGTCTGTCATAGAAGCTAAGACGTTGTGAATTTTAAAAATAGGTTGGATAAATACATGAGTGGGTGTGGGTGGGTGTGAGTTGGACCTGACTAGCTTGTGCTACTAGGTCAGATAGTGCTCCACCCCTTAAGTGAATGTGACTGACCTGACATGATCGAGGTATACAAGTGGAAAATGGGTATTAAAAGGGGATATAAATAAGGTCTTGAGGATATCTCTCCAAAAGAGAACCCGCAATAATGGATTCAAGTTAGATAAGTTTAGATTTAGAAAAGGGTATAACATAAGAACATAAGAACATAAGAAAGGAGGAACACTGCAGCAGGCCCTTTTTGGGCCCCCATACTAGGCAGGTCCTTCAAATCCCCATAACAGTTTTGAAAAACCCCCAAATTTTCAATGCTACCCAAGAAATAAGCTTTGAAATTCCCCACTCATGCGAGTCCACTGAGTGGAATAGTCTGCCTATAGGGTTAAAAAACTGGGACCGGGGAGTTTAAAATTTTTAGGTTGGATAAATTCAGGAGTGAGGGGGGTTTGGGTTTTGAGTGGGACTCGAGCATGAGTGGGTAGAATTGTCAAACATTTCTTGGGTAGCATTGAAAATTAGGTTGAGCAAATATTCTTTTAAATTGGGATGGTTGTGAAGGACCTGCCTAGTATGGGCCAACAGGACTGCTGCAGTGTTCCCCCCTTTCTTAAGTTCTTATGTTCTTAAGGTGGGGGGAGAATTGGACCTGCCTCGCGGGCCAGCATGCCGCTGGCCTTCTTTCTTATGTTCATTTTGTTCTTACGAAAAAAGATGTAAAGGGTGCAGGGTGGTGAAAAGGGTATATAATGCAGGGGGGTTGTGTGGACAAACACGTGTATAGTGGTTAGAGTAAAGGGTGGTGAAATTTAGTGTAGAGTCCCGTTGAGTTGATAATGCAAGATGTAGACTTGTTTACGGAGGTGTAAGATGTGTAATGAACTAAGAAGTAAAAAAGTGAAGACTTGAGTGTGGTGGTGTGAAAGTGTAATGTGGTGTAGGGAGATGTGGGGGGGTGTAGGGAGATGTGGGGGGGGTGTAGGGGGGTGTGGGGGGGGTGTACAGAGATGTAAGAACATAAGAACATAAGAAAGGAGGAACATGGACCTGTTGGGGCCCCCCCTAGGCAGGTGGTGTAAGAGATGTGGGGCGTGTAGGGAGATGTGGGGTGGGTACAGAGATGTGGGGTGGTGTAGGGGGGTGTGGGGTGGTGTAGGGGGATGTGGGGTGGTGTAGGGAGATGTGGGGGGGTGTAGGGAGATGTGGGGTGGTGTAGGGAGATGTGGGCGGGTGAGAGATGGGGTGGTGGCAGAGATGTGGGGTGGTGTACAGAGATGTGGGGTGGTGTAGGGAGATGTGGGGGGGTGTAGGGAGATGTGGGGGGTTTTTAGGGAGATGTGGGGGGGGTGTAGGGAGATGTGGAATGGTGTAGGGAGATGTGGGGTGGTGTAAAAGATGTGGGGTGGTGTAAAAAATGTGGGGGGGGTAGGGGGATGTGGGGTGGTGTGGGGGATGTGGGGTGGGGAGAGATTGGGGTGGTGTAAAAGGGTGTGGGGGGGTGTAAAAAATGTGGGGTGGTGTAGGGAGATGTGAGGTGGTGTAATGAGGTTTAAAAGGGGGGTTTGCGCAGGTCGTTGGTTTTTGGGAGTGCAGGTCGTTGATTGTGGTAGTGCAGGTCGTTGATTGTGGTAGTGCAGGTCATTGATTGTGGTAGTGCAGGTCGTTGATTGTGGAGTGCAGGTCGTTGATTGTGGTAGTGCAGGGCGTTGATTGTGGGAGTGCAGGTCATTGATTGTGGTAGTGCAGGGGCGTTGATTGTGGTAAATGCAGGTCGTTGATTGTGGTAGTGGGTCATTTATTGTGGTAAGCAGGTCGTTGATTGTGGTAGTGCAGGTCATTGATTTGGGAGTGCAGGTCGTTGATTGTGGTAGTGCAGGTCGTTGATTGTGGTAGTGCAGGTCATTGATTTTGGGAGTGCAGGTCGTTGATTGTGGTAGTGGGTCGTTGATTGTATTAGTGCCCCTTTGATTGTATTAGTGCAAAGGGCGTTGATTGTGGTAGTGCTGGTCGTTGGTGGTAGTGCAGGTCGTTGATTTGGTATGGGTCGTTGATTGTTGTAGTGGGGTGTTTTTGGGTAGTGCAGGTCGTTGATTGTGGTAGTGCAGGCGTTGTTTTTGGGGAGTGCGGGTTTGTTGATTGTGGTAGTGCAGGTCGTTGATTGTGGCAGTGCAGGTCGTTGATTGTGGCGGTGGGTCGTTGATTGTGGTAGTGCAGGTTGTTGATTGTGGTAGTGCAGGTCGTTGATTGTTGTAGTGCAGGTCGTTGATTGTGGTAGTGCGGGGGTTGATTGTGGTAGTGCAGGTCGTTGATTGGGGGAGTGGGTCGTTGATTGTGGTAGTGCAGGCGTTGATTGTGGTAGTGCAGGTCGTTGATTTTTAGTGCCCGGTCGTTGATTGGTAGTGCAGGTCGTTATTGTGGTAGTGCAGGAAAAAGATCAAGATGCTAGTCTGAGTTATCATGTTATTTCAGGACAAAAAATCTTCACAAAACTCTTAACGAGTCAATATTAGCCACCCCCCCTTTTTCTCCACTGATTTACAAACGAAAATAAAAAAAAAACAAATTTTAAATTCCCCCAAATTTCCGATATCACAATATTTTTCTGAATCGCTAAACCTTTTGGGTCCCTTTTAACGGGTCGATCTTCGGGGACTAAGTACACCCCGGGAAAACGCACTCACCTTGCTAAATATAATTAAAAAAATCTTGGTCACCAGAGTCAGCTTGTCTGATGTCTTTTGGGGGCGGTCTTGATGGTGTCCACCCAGCCGCCCCTGAAAAGGGGGTTAATCGAGTCAGGTTCATGAGGATGACACCGGTGTTCAGGCCGGTGCTGCCCGAAAAGGGCGGGAAAGATCCATAACAGGAGAGAAAAAAAAATCAGCGTCACCAAGGAGTTGCAGGTGTCAAAGTTGGATAGACGGGAAAAAGGGGTAGAGGCAAAAAAAAAAAAAAAATATATATATATATATATATATATATATATATATATATATATATATATATATATATATATATATATATATATATATATATATATATATATAAAATTTCAAACACTGATTTTGGCCGAAGGAGACCAAACCAGCCGGAAAAGGACCAGGCTTTCCCACCGACCACACGGAAAAACCTTGGCGTCCAGTTTGCTAGACGGATCCAAGGGGCCAGCCAGGCAAGTGGCATACTTTTTTCCATCCCCCCCCCCTGCATGCATAAACCCCAAACGAGTTTTTTTACAATGGGGGGAAATTTTCGCAAGAGCAGGCGGATGAGATGAAAAGCTGTATGCCACCTGCCTAAAAAGGGGGGCCCCCCCTTTTGGATAAACGTCTGCGAGCTGGCGCCAGGTATTGTCCAGTGGGGTACGGTCGGAAAAGCACTCGACCTTGTCACAAGGTTGGGGGGGTTTTCGAGTCTCCTTCGGCCAGAGATCAGTGTTTGTGAATATTTGCCTGCTCTTGCAATTCCCCAGCATTGAAAAAAAAAATGATAATGTGAGTAATCACGAAAGCGTTTGGGGAATTTTCCCCTTTTTTTTCATAGTGGTTGTCTTGCATATTTTGATATCCTGTTTACTTGATCTTTTTGCATATATATATATATATATATATATATATATATATATATATATATATACATATATATATATTTTTGGGAGTTGACTTTCAGCGGGGGGGTTTTTTAAGGATGAGGTTAACCATAAATTGATAAAGGGAAAAAAAATGAGTGGGATTGAGGTATCTGTAGAAAAAAACGTTATCCATGGGGGGAAAGAAGGGGGAAAAAGAAAAAAAAAGTGGTACCAGCACTCTTATATGGGTGTAAAAGGGGGTTTTTAAAGCTGGGGAGGGGGAGGCTAAAGGGAGTGGAATGTCCTGTCTAAGGGCAATTTTGGTGTAAAATTTTGCAGAAAATTCGGGGAAAATTGGGGAAAAAAAGGGGAAGGGTGTGGAGTTACTAAAAATATTTTTCAGAGGGCTGAAGAGGGGTTTTTGAGGTGGTTTGGGCGTTTAGAGAGAATGGATCAAAAAAGAATGACTTGGAGAGCGTATAAATCTGTAGGGGGGAAGGGAAAAGGGGGGGGAGGGGGTCCTAGAAAGGTTGGAGGGAAGGGGGGAAAAAGGGGGTTTTGTGGGGAGGGGGGTTAGACTTCCAGCAAGCATGTGTGGGTGTTAGATAGGAGTGAATGGAGACGAATGGTTTTGGGACATGACGATCTGTTGGAGTGTGAGCAGGGTAACATTTTGTGAAGGGATTCAGGAAACCAGTTAATTTATTTAGTTGGGCTTGAGTCCTGGAAATGGAAGCACAATGCCCGCACTTTTTTAAAAGGGGGGGGTTGGGGTAGTGACAGCTGGGAGGGGGGGAAATTTTCAGCTGTCGTATCTTCCTCTGCAAAGACAGGAAATTTTGTGGTGGGGAAAGTGTTGAATGATGATGAAAGTATTTTCTTTTTTTGGGGGTTTTTTTTTTTTTTTGGGGCACCCTGCCCCCGGTGGGGGGCGACCGACTTGTTGGAAATACGTATATGTATATATATATATATATATATATATATATATATATATATATATATATATATATATA
>WNWK01029525.1:0-24335 GCA_009830355.1 Cherax destructor
TCGACTTACGATATTTTTTCATTCCAGAATGCTGTTCAAGTGCCATTACCAAACGAATTTATCTCCTTAAGAAATAATGAAAAATAGACTAGTCTGTTTAGACCCCTAAAAGACTTAAAAAGCATTTAAAAAATAAACTTACAAAAAAGGGGGTGTGTTTGGGACCATCGTAAGTCGAGGTACCACTGATACCTAAAATCTTGCATGTTTATGAGACAGAAAAAAAGACACCAGCAATCCTATCATGTAAAACAATTACAGGCTTTCTTACACTCACTTGGCAGGACGGGTAGTACCTCCCTGGGCGGTTTCTGTCTACCAACCTATACCAAGGAGAATGGAAAAATATTACAGAAATAGAGATGATTTTGATTGACTTCATGATGAAAAGTACCTTGAAATTGAGCTCAAAGTAGCAGAAATGTTCGATTTTTGATGTTCAAAAGTAAACAAATGACATTACCGTCCAATACATGCCCAACTGGCCAGTCTAATACGCAGTCATGAATGAGTTGACATTATTTATAAAATTATTAAAAAGGTAGTCTGCATAACAGTAAATCTATTATTGAGTGAATAAAAATTCAAAATGGAAAGCAATGGTAATAATATAAGAGGGGCCTGGAGACATGACTAGTGAACAGAAAAAAATTTATTTTTTAATGCCAGAAATGTCTGCATTGTTTATTCTGGATCCATTTTGAAATTGGCATCTTTTGAAATTTTGTAAATTGGCCAAAATTCCAATTTCTGACCACTTTACTGGGTAGCTGAAATCAGTAAATGGGCAGTTTCTCATACTCAATCGATAGAACAAATGGAGTTCTAAAGGAATACAGAGTTTGGTCGACTGGAACAATGGAATTGGCAGAAAATAAGGCTCAAATTGGGCGAAATCGCCATGCATAAAATATTGCCCACACCGCTAACTTTGTGAGAGCGACGTAAGTTTTCCATCAAATTTGTACTTTTGGTGTCATTACTATGGGGAAAAGATTTCTATCGTTTATAGATTTTTTTTTTTAAATTCTTCAACACTGAGAGCAAGTTTATGAGAAGGGGTCTCGACAGTGAAAGGGTTAGTACCTTGTGGGAGCACCAGTTCAATTGAGCGTCAGCTAGAGCAAACAGCGTGGTAAACACCAGGGATTCACTGATGTCATGTACTATTAACACTCCCATTTTAAGAGAAAAGTGATGTTGACCCTGAGTTTAGTGGTTTTGAGGTGGATGGGCCACAAGTGGTCGAGGAAATATCAAAAACCCGATAATAACCCATGTGCAACATTTGTGCAACATCCTTTCAATTTTGGTACCATTGGTAGTGTCATCCTGCCAGAATGTCCTATAACCTATGCCCTAAGTAATGAGAAACAATTCTGGAACGTGTAATACGTTTTCGGCAGGCTGGCTGGCCAGCTGGCTGATTGACTTTGGCTGTCTCTATCTCCATCTGTCTGTCTGTAATTATCTCTGTCTCTGTCTATCTCTGTCTGTCTATCTCTGTCTCTATCTCACAGGTACACATAAATACAATTATACATAGTGTAAATTACCTGGGATAGCCCAAAAATCCAGACAAAGTGCTATACTGTGCTTGTAGATATAATGCATAATAAGCATGACTGGCAAGTAATACGCATTTTCACTTGTTCAGAATCAGACGTGACGACTCTGCATTGTGTGCAAACCTGTTGGTTCACGAGTGGCCTCTGAGGCAAAGAGAGACAAGCAGAGACAGAAAGAGAGGAAAGGAGACAGAAAGACAGATAAGTAGAGACAGAGATAAACAGAGAGAGCTAGACAGACAGAGACAGATAGACAGACAGACATGTTTATGTGTAACAGTGAAAACAAATAAAGCCAAGGCAGTGCACGATCATCAAATGTCACTCCACTTCTGCACTGTCAGCAGTAGAGGGACACTCATCTTACACCGTGCCCAAGGAGTTTCATATACAGTGGAACCTCATTTTTCGGCTGCTGCGTTTATTGGCCGATTCGTATTTAGGCCGGTTTTTTGGTGGAAATTTTGCTCTGTATTTCAGCCGTTGCCTCTTTTATCAACCATATTAGACACGTCAGCCCGCCCCCGCTGGGACGCTGTGCATAGGTGAGTCAGTCTCCCTTGTCTGTCGGCAAGTGAGAATATACTCTGCGCATTCATCCAAACATTTCTTTAAAATCCATTTTTTGGCATTTTTTCATTAAGTGCGACTGTGAAATAAGTCACCATGGGCCCCAAGAAAGTTCCTAGTAAAGTTCCTTTGGTAAAGAAAGTGAGAAACACGATGGAATTTAACAAGGAAGTAATACAAAAATATGAGAGTGGTGTGTGGGTGCTGGAACTTGACACAATGTATGGCAAAAACAAATCAACAATTACTTCTATCCTGGCAAAGAAAGAATAAATCAAGGAAGCTGATGTGGAAAGGGGTAAACATGTTAACGAAAAAGAGATCACAAAAAAATGAAGATGTGGATAAGTTGTTGTTGTGGATCAGGGAAAAACAGTTAGCACTCTGGACAGTTATTTTGTGAGACAGGGGTCCAGTGACTGTCAAGCTGGTCCTAGTGGCAATAAAAGACAAAGAAGGGAAGTAACCCCAGAGAGGGCTTTGATACCTAAAGTCCTTATGGAGGGGGATTCCCTTCCAAACAATAATCCGTCCTCCCTCTCCTCCTCCCTTACTTCCATAAGCCAACAAGAACATAAGAACATAAGAAAGAAAGAACACTGCAGCAGGCCTACTGGCCCATGCAAGGCAGGTCCAAGTCTCCAACAAGCTTGCCAATGCCCCACTCCAGCCAGGTCAGGTTACATTCACTTAACCCTATACCGCGCCGGCATCACATATGAGGCGCAAAAGCATGGTTTTCATGGCGCCATGAGCACAAAGCATATCCTCAGAGAGACTTCAAATTTCACTCCAACCAATCACAAGCCTTTTGGGCGGAGCTTGAATGTGTCGTCACTTGGGTATTGTCGACTGCTATTGGCTGGGAGCTGCAGAAGTCTTCAGTACTCTCTGAAGTGTTGAAGAAGGAGCATTTCCAACCTGACTCTCTTGATATTTCACCAATTTACACCAATCCAGAATGGCGGTAAGTTACTGAATGTGTTTGCAGTGCATTATTGAATGTTTTAACTCATTTTGAGATGCAAATGAATTGCCTGACGTATTTATAAGTAACAAATGAATGCACTTGAAGTTTTGTTAACATTTTTGAATCGTTTATGAGGCTCGGCCTGACAGAACAAAATGTCACGTGCCTCTGAGTGTAACATATGTGAGGCTAAACAGACAATGGTCTAACAAATTTGCCAATGAAGGTATCATATATCATGGATTAACAAATAACAATAAGGCCATCTTTGTCAATAATAGCTACCAATTGCATGCTGAATCAAATACATTGATATATGAGTACTTTTATCTTGTAAATTTATAAAATTTGCTCATTCGATGCTCATTTTGTGTTTTCTGTTCATTTCAGTTAAACACAAATATCTTTTATGGATCAAAGGCTCAAAGAAAAAGGGATTACATTGTGCCAGAGTTATGTGATGACAGTGACAGTAATGAGGAAGTGGATTCTGCGATGAATATGAGCCACCACGCAGATGCTTCCTCTTCAAGTGAAGATGAACATGAAGATTTGTCTACTAGAAGTCAGCAAGTTAGTGTAAAACGAAGGACTATACGAAAAAGAGTAGTTGAAGATGAGGTTGATGAAATAATTGTCAACAACACTAGTGGCACCTGGAGGAAACTTGACATAACAAATACTCCATTACCTGACTACAAACATGAAGTACCAACACATGTCAAGAATCCATTTGAATATTTTTGTGAATTATTTACTGTTGAAATGTTAGAAAGCCTTGTATTTAACACAAACTTGTATGCAGTACAGAAAGATGTTAATACTAACTTCAACACTACTACTGAAGAGCTCATGCAATTTGTTGGAATTCTGATATTCATGAGTATGGACAGCCTACCCTCTTTAGAGGATTACTGGTCCCTTCACCATTGTCATCTTGATGTTACAACTGTTATGACATCTAAAAGGTTTAGGTTACTAAGGACAGCAATTCATATAAATGATAATACCAAGGCAACAGCTGACAGGTTCCATAAGATAAGACCATTGTTTGATGGTCTAAGGAAATCATGCCTAAAGGTTCCAGCTACACCAAAGCAATCAGTTGATGAGGTAATGGTGGGATATAAGGGAACAAGAGCATGAAACCTCAGGCAATATATCAGGACCAAGCCTGATAAATGGGGTTTTAAACTTTTTTGCCGGGCCAGTGATGATGGGTTTATCCATGACATAATTTTGTATCAAGGTCAAACAACCTTTGATTATCACAGTGTTAGCCTAACAGAGGAGGAGAAAAAAATGCCTATAAGTTCCAAGATTGTTATTTGCCTTGCAAAGACTATGAACCAAACAAACACCAGTACAATTTATGCAGATAACTTCTTCACCAGTTTGCGTCTAGTGAAATATCTGCATACTACATTCAATTGCAGGTACACAGGCACTGCAAGGAGACAAGAATTGGAAAACCACCACTTACATCTGTCAAAGACATGGACAAAAAAAAGGTGAAAAGGGGTGCTATGGATTACTTGTCAGTGGATGGTATCCTTGCTGTACGTTGAAAGACAGTAAGGCTGTTACTTTATTGACAAACGATATTGGCATCAAACCTGTGACAAAGATAAAGAGGTACAGCAAGGAGAACAAACAAAAGGTAGATGTTGACTGTCCTGCAGTCATAAAGAGTTATAATGCCCATATGGGAGGCATAGATAAGAATGATATGTTGGTGCATCTCTACAAGTCTCCACTCAAAGCAAAACGCTGGTACATGAGGCTGTTTGGATATGTCATTGATCTTTGTTGTGTCAATGGCTGGTTGTTGTACAGGCGTGACTGTGCTGCTCTGAAACAGAAATACATGAACCTCAAGAATTTTCGGTTTGCCATCTCCCATTCAGCAAGAAAGCCAACCAAGGAAATCCCAAGGAGCATGAGATCCTCTCCAAGTTGTTCAACTTCACGGTCTACTTCACGGTCTTCTTCAATTGATGATGAACATTTCAGTCGCTATGCAAAAAGAAATCGTGATGATACAAGATATGATGAAACAGTACAGCACTTGCCACTTTATACAAAGAGGCTTTCATGTGGACATTGCAACACCAGAGAAAAAGATCTACTCGTCCGTGCGTTGTTCCCACTGCAAGGTTAATCTATGTCTAAATGCAACCAGAAACTGTTTCTGGGAATTCCATACAAACCAGATGCATAAATACCTCTGATAAAAATGTTTGTCACAATAAATACAGAAAGGATACTTATTTGGTCCATATCCATATTTTTGTAACATTTTTGCAATTTTTGTATAATGTCAGATATACTATAAATGTGTTAAAATGATTGAAATCAAGTTACTGTGCCTTTGGTTTAACCCAGTTGTTTATTAATAAACCTTAAATGTATATATATGCCATTTATTATCAGTTATTAGTAGCTGTTATGATTCTTTAGACACATACCGTTGTCAGAATGGTATCAAATCTGATACAAATCTGTCACCTGTAGTTTAACCTTTGCTGGGGTTGGCCTCATATTCGATTCTCAAAAAGGCCATTTTATGGCCCAAAATAAATAAACTTGAAAAAGGACCACTTATAAATAGGTCTTAGAATTGCTTATATTATCAGATTATGGGTTGCAAATGTTGCACTTTCTCAAATTTGATTCATGGCCCGGTAAAGGGTTAAGGAAGGAGCACTGCATCTGACCTAGTAGGATAAGCTAGTCAGGACCAACTCACACCCACCCGCATCCCACTTGGAAATAACCTTCTCCAGGTAGTCAGGTCACTTCCACTTAAGGAATTAGTACCGCATCCGACCTAGTAGCACAAGCAAATCAGGTCCAACTCACACCCACCCACACCCACTCATGTATTTATCTAACCTATTTTTAAAACTACACAACGTCTTAGCTTCTATGACGGTACTCGGGAGTTTGTTCCACTCATCCACAACTCTATTACCAAACCAGTGCTTTCCTATATCCTTCCTGAATCTGAACAAGAGTCAATAAAGTTATGTAATAGTGATTTAAATGTTCATAATTTATTTTATTTAGTTCTCATTGTTTTGAGTATGTAAAACTATAATTAACCCTTAAACTGTCTACACGTAGATCTACGTTCACCTGCGTACTGCTCCGAAAATATTTTGAAAAAAAAAAAAAATCGTTTTTTTTTAATGAAGAGCGCATTTTTATAAACAGGATAGGCTAAAAAAATTTTTTTAGGGCCAGTACTTGCCGAGATATAAGCCCGCCAATTTGGCGCTGGATGCTCACCTGATGGCAACATCAAGTCCTGCCGCTTGCATAAGTATTGCCGATACTTTTTTTTCTAGTTTTTATTTTAATTTATATAATTTTTATGTTCTGACAATTACAACTTATAATAGTTCTTGTGATTTCATAGCCAATCTTTGTTCTAACACTAATATTAGGTACTGAAATAGTACTCAAAGAGTCACAATCACACCAACAGGTGAACATTTTCACCTGCCTTGGTCATTTACTATTGTCTATAAATATATACGAAGTATTTATAGGTCCCACCAATGTTTTAGACATCCTGGAGTATATATGAAACACCTTGAAGAATGGCATTATGACAATTGCCAGATAACTACTGATAAGGCAGTGACATTGATGAATGAATGTGTGCAGGGAACCCTTGCTTTTTCACTCTGTATCTATCTATCTGTCTGTCTGTCTATCTATTTGTCTGTCTATCTATCTGTATCTGTCTGTCTGTATCTGTCTGTCTGTCTGTATCTGTCTATCTGTCTGTCTAGCTCTGCTTATCTGTCTTTCTGTCTGCCTGTGTGCCTGGAGTATATGAAACTCCTTGAAGAATGGTGTGTTGACAAGTGTCAGATAACTCTTGACAGCCCAGTGACATTTGATAAATGTCAGCAGTGCTGGAGGGAACCCTCCCTTTTTCAATGTCTGTCTGTTTGTCTAGCTCTGCTTATGTCTGCCTAACTCTGCTTATCTGTCTTTCTGTCTGCCTGTGTGTGTGTCTTTCCGTCTGCTTGTCTCAGTCTCAGAGTGCGGCTCGTAAACCAACAGGTATTATACACGATGCAGAAGTGAAGTGACAATGCGTATTACTTGCCAGTCATGCTTATTATGTATTATATCTACAAGCATTGTATAGCACTTTGCCTGGAATTTTTGGGTTTCCCTAGGTAATTTACACTATGTATAATAACTGTACTTATGTGTATATGTGAGAGAGAAACAGAGATATAGGACATATAGACATAGATAGATATACAGACAGACAAAGATATAGACAGACAAAGATATAGACAGACAAAGATATAGACAGACAAAGATATAGACAGACAAAGATAAAGACAGATAGAGAGATAGACAGAATTATAGACAGAGAGACAGCCAAAGCCAGCCAGCCTGCCGAATACATAAGAACATAAGAAAGAAGGAACACTGCAGCAGGCCTACTGGCCCATGCAAGGCAGGTCCATGTCACCCCCCAGCTTAAACCAATGACCCACCTAGTCAGGTCACATCCTCTGAAGGAAGGAGCATGGCATCAGACCTAGTAGCACAAGCTAGTCAGGTCCAACTCACACCCACCCACAGCCACTCATGTATTTATCTAACCTATTTTTACTTTCCTCTTATAAGGGGAGTGTTAATACGACATGACATCAACGAATCCCTGGTGTTTGCCACACTATTTGCTCTAGCTGGCGCTCAATTGAACTGGTGCACCCACAAGGTACTAAGTGGTCCCAGATTTTTTTAATACTGCACACTGAGGGCGCAGATCCATTCTCTCATGTCTAGGCGACTCAGGCCTATCGCACTAAATTTGAAGGAATGAAAAATAAAACGTAGATCTACGTTCGGAGCAGTACGCACGTGAACGTAGATCTACGTGTGGACAGTTTAAGGGTTAATCTTTAAAAAATGTATTTTTTGTGAATATTTTTGGGTGTCTGGAACGGATTAATTGTATTTACATTAATTCTTATGGGAAATATTGCTTCGAATTTAGGCCGACCTTCTGGAACAGATTAAGGCCGAAAAACGAGGTTCCACTCTATACATACTGCAGTTTGTCTAAAATATTGCTGGGACCTATAAATACTATGTATATATTTCTAGACAATAGCATGTGACCAAGGTAGGTGAAAATGTTCACCTGTCAGTTTGTTTGTGACTGAGTACTATTTCAGTACCTAATATTAGTGTCAGAACAAAGATTGGCAATGAAATCACAAGTACTACTACAAATTGCAATTATCAGAACATAAAAATTATATAAAAAAAAATGAGGAAAAAAGGTATATCGGTAACACTTCTGCAAGCAGCAGGACTCCACATTGGCATCACGTGAGCATCCAGTGCCAACTTTGAGGTCTTATATCTCGGTAAGTACTGACCCTAAAATTTTTTTTTTATCCTATTACATGTAGAAAAATGCCCTCTTTATTTTAACCCTATGAGGGTTTCTCCTGTAGTTCTATGGCTTTGAAACCAGGGTAGAAGCCGTAGTACTACGTCATGAGCTCAGCTCACTCAGATAAGCTGTGAGCGGTAAATCTGGGCCTAGATATAAAAGAATGGATCTATGTGGTAAGTGTGCACCATATAAAACAAATCCTGCAGCATGCAGTGCATAATAGGAAAAAACTGTGATCGTGTTTTGGGATTAAAACAGCAACTTCGTGGTGTATTTTCGTATGGTTTTTATGGTTGTATTCACAGTTTCTTGGTATCATTTGATAGAATGGAGGATATATTACAGAAATAGAGATGATTTTGATTGGTTTTATTACTAAAAATAGCTTGAAATTGAGCTCAAAATAGTAGAAACGTTTGATTTTTGCGGATGCTTAAGAGTAAACAATCACATCACGCATCCAATACATGTCAGCTGGTGGGTCTAATGTATGTTCATGAATGTGCTGATATTATTTATACAATTATTTCAATATTGCATAACAGTAAATCTTCTATTTTTTGGTGTGAATAAAAATTCTTTATGTGAATAAAAAATCAGAATGAAATTCATCTATAGAGCCTGGACACATAACTAATAAACAAAGAAAATGTTATTTTAGTGCCAGGAATGCCTGCATCATTTATTCTGGACCCTGTTTTGAAATTGGAATATTTTGAACTTTGTATGAAATTGGCCAAATTGCCAATTTCCAATCACTTTATTAGGTAGTTGAAATAGTTGATTTGGCGACTTCTTGTGCTCAATAGATAAAATGGAACACATACTACCAAAATAGCTAAGAATTTGGTCTAATGGAACAAAGTACAGTGGTACCTCGAGTTTCGAACTTAATCCATTCCAGGAGCTAGTTCTAAAGTCGAAGTAATATTTCCCATAAGAAATAATGTATATCCAATTAATCCGTTCCTGCTATCAGGAGACATGACAAAATAGTACTTCAATTATGATGCTATTATCAACTCTAAGGCTTATTTATCTATCACAATTCATCTAATATGACATAATAAACACTATAAATAACATAAAAACCTGATATACATTCTAGAATTAATAAAATATGTATGTCATTACGTATGTGGTGGCAGGGGAGGACGGTGGTGGTGGGCATTCTTGCTCCAGCTATGAAAACATCTTCCAAATCTTTCCTCCTTCAGACGTGTTAGTAAAGAGAAAACGGAGTTTGTGAGGCAAACTGCATTAGATCACTTCTTTCATAAGAACACCATAATGTACAAATGAACTGGTGTACGTACACCATTTACATACCTTGTAGAAGATAGGAAGAGCGGTTTATGCTGTCAGGAGTTTATTTCATTTCGTCCTTTTCTATCACTTAATCGCTTAACTGCTACACTCTTAATGCTACACTTTGTCACTGAACTTAACTTTTTAAACTCCACATTTTGCACCTGTGCTGGCATGCAGGAACACATTAAAATCACTAAGAGTATGTTATTAGTCTTGAAGATGCCATATTAATAATGATACAGTAGACCGTCATTTAGCACGAGATTATGCTGCACGTTACGGGTATTGCACGATTGAAGATTTGCGACACATTATTATCTAACACGACGTAAAGATGATATTCACGGTTCAGCCGGAGGGAAAAATTTTGAGCGCGCGGTCGCCCGTGGTGGGTTAAACCATTGAGTCAGTGGGGAGTCCTACTGTTATCCCCTGCCACTCTCACCCACCCTCACCCACGCATCCCTCCCAGCGTTCAGTTTGGTTCATACGCGTGCAGGACGACAATAATCGGGAAGCTCGCTGTGTATATTTACATTCATTTCCTAATTTTCATTGCATTTTGATAAATATACCAAGCAATCATGGCACCCAGTAAGCATACAAGTGTTCCAGCAAATGACAAGAAAAAATTTAGCGTTCAAGTCTAGGAATTTCAAAGAAAATCGAGATATTAGATAAGCTTAAGAGTGGCTCACGTGTGGTGGATATAGTGAGGGCCTATGGCTTTAATGAAGCGTCAGTTCGTACGATTAGGAAGAATGAGGCGAATATACGAGCTTGTGTAATTATAACCCAAAATGTGAGCTCATGAAAAGAATGACACGTAGGTCCCAACAAGTAAATAAAACAGAAAACTTGTTGCTTGAGTGGATCGAACAGAAAAAAAAGAAAGTTGCACCACTTAATTTCCTCTTAATTAGGGAAAAGGCCTTACAGTTGTTTAACCCTTTCAGGGTCCAAGGGGGGTCTCGAAACTCGTTCTCAGGGTCCATGAATTTCAAAAAAAAAAAAAAATTCTTATGAAATGATAGTTTTTTTTTAAATCTAATAGGCTAAAAATACATTTTACGATCAATACTTACCGAGATATAGAGGATTGAAGTTGACCAAAATGGAACCGCTTATGGCAACATCTCCGACTGCTTGTCACCCGGTAATAGTTTATTTATTTTTTATACTTTTTTCTTTTATTTTGTCAAGTAACTTTTATGTCCTGTGAGACCAATATAAACCATATTTTGTATATATACACTCCTTTTATACTACACAATAACTGCTGGCTGACTGGTTGACCAGCTGGCTGGCTGGCTGGCTAGCTGACCAGCTGGCTGGCTAGCTGACCAGCTGGCTGGCTAGCTGACCAGCTGGCTGGCTGGCTGAACCCGCTGGCTGGATGGATGGCCAGCCGACTGGCTGGCTTGCTGGCTGACCAGCTAGCAGGCTAGCTGGCTGACCAAGTTGGCTGGCTAGCTGACCAGTTGGCTGGCTGGCTGGCTGGCTGGCTACCTGACCAACTGGCTGGCTGGCTGGCTGGCCGGCTGGCTGACCAGCTGGCTAATTTACACTATGTATTTATCCTCTGTAATTTACACTATGGATTTATCCTTGGTTATTTACTCTATGTATTTATGTGTACCTGTGTGACAGAGCCAGCTAGCTAGCCAGCCAACTGGTCAGCCTGCCTGCCTGCCTGCCGGCCAGCCAGCCAGCCTTCCCCACTGTCTTCCCACCCCACTGTCTTCCCCACTGCCTTCCCACCCACCCCACTGTCTTCCCACCCACCCCACTGTCTTCCCCACCCACCCCACTGTCTTCCCCACCTACCCACTCCCCACTGCCTTCCCACTCCCCCACTGTCTTCCCCACTTCACCCACTGTATTCCCACCCACCCCACTGTCTTCCCCACTCCCCACTGCTTTCCCTACCACTCACACTGCGGAGTGAGGTATTACTTACCGCTTGGCTTGGTGACAAAGGTGCACTGAATTACCACTCCCACAATGCAATGTGGGTGGATAGATTTTTTCCTACTCGCACACTTATCACATAGACCCATTCTATCATATGCAGGCTTACCAGCTTTCTCCCCTCGATTTGAAGCCGCTAGAATTTACGCGTACTAGTACGGCACCAACCCCTGCTTGTAAAACGTACTAGTACGGCACCGACCGAAAGGGTTAATGCTAAAGTGGGTAAAAATGTTGTGGAGGGCGTAGTAGGTAAATTTGGGGTGCCAGGGGTAAATGTAAATGGGGAACCATTAATTGAGCTATGTGTAGAAAGAGGTTTTGGTAATAAGTAATACATATTTTATGAAAAAGAGGATAAATAAATATACAAGGTATGATATAGCACGTAGGAAAGTAGTTTGTTGGATTATGTTTTGTGGATAAAAGGTTGATGAGTAGGCTTCAGGATGTACATGTTTATAGAGGGGCAACGGATATATCAGATCATTATTTGGTTGTAGCTACAGTTAGAGTAAAAGGTAGATGGGACAAAAGAAAATGGCAACAGCAAGTAAGAGAGAGGTAAAAGTGTATAAACTAAGGGAGGAGGAAGTTAGGGTGAGATATAAGCAACTATTGGCAAAAGGTGGGCTAGTGCAAGTAGGAGTAGTGGGGGTTGAAGAGAGTTGGGATAGTTTTAAAATGCAGTATTAGAATGTGGGGCAGAAGTTTGTGGCTATAGGAGGGTGGGTGCAGGAGGAAAGAGGAGTGAGTGGTGGAATGAAGAAGTAAAGGGTGGATAAAAGAGAAAAGGTAGCTTATGAGAGGTTTTTACAAAACAGAAGTGTTAATAGAAGAGCAGAGTATATGGAGAGTAAAAGAAAGGTGAAGAGAGTGGTTAGAGAGTGCAAAGAAGAGCGGATGAAAGAATGGGAGAGGCTCTGTCAAGAAATTTTGCTGAAAACAAGAAAAATTTTTGGAGTGAGATAAACAAGGTAAGAAAGCCTAGGAACGAATAGATTTGTCAGTTAAAAACAGAGTAGGGAGTTAGTAGATGGGGAGCTGGAGGTATTGGGTAGATGGCGGGAATATTTTGAGGAACTTTTAAATGTCGATGAAAAAATTGAGGCGGTAATTTCATGTACTGGCCAGGGAGGTACAACATCGTTTAGGAGTGAAGAAGAGCAGGATGTGAGTGTGGGGGAGGTGGTGAGGTATACGAGAATGAAAGGGGTAAAGCAGCTGGAATTGACGGAATCATGATAGAAATGTTAAAAGCAGTGGGGGATATAGTGCTGGAGTGGTTGGTCTTCTTTCTTTCATTACGTCGACCGTTTCCCACCGAGGCAGGGTGGCCCAATAGAAAATGAAAGTTTCTCCTTTCACAATTAGTAATGTATTCAGGAGAAGGGGTTGGAGTGGTTGGTATTTTTGTTTAATAAATGTATGAAAGAGGGGAAGGTACCTAGGGATTGGCAGAGAGCATGTATAGTTCCTTTATATAAAGGGAAGGGGGATAAAAGAGAGTGTAAAAATTATAGGGGAATAAGTTTACTGAGTATACCAGGTAAAGTGTATGGCAGGGTTATTATTGAAAGAATTAGAGGTAAGACAGAGAGTAGGATTGCAGATGAGCAAGGAGGCTTTAGAGTGGGTAGGGGATGTGTAGATCAAGTGTTTACAGTGAAGCATATATGTGAACAGTATTTAGATAAAGGTAGAGAAGTTTTTATTGCATTTATGGATTTAGAAAAGGCATATGATAGAGTGGATAGGGGAGCAATGTGGCAAATGTTGCAAGTGTATGGAATAGGTAGTAAGTTACTGAAGGCTGTAAAGAGTTTTTATGAGGATAGTGAGGCTCAGGTTTGGGTGTGTAGGAGAGAGGGAGATTACTTCCCGGTAAAAGTAGGTCTTAGACAGGGATGTGTAATGTCACCATGGTTGTTTAATATATTTATAGATGGGGTTGTAAAAGAAGTAAATGCTAGGGTGTTCGGGAGAGGGTGGGATTAAATTTTGGAGAATTAAATGCAAATGGGAGTTGACACAGTAACTATTTGCTGATGATACTGTGCTTATGGGAGATTCTAAAGAAAAGTTGCAAAGGTTAGTGGACGAGTTTGGGAGAGTGTAAAGGTAGAAAGTTAAAAGTGAACATAGATAAGAGTAAGGTGATGCGGGTATCAAACGATTTAAATAAAGAAAATTGGATATCACATTGGAGAGAGGGATTATGGAAGAAGTAAATGTTTTCAGATATTTGGGAGTTGACGTGCAGCGGATGGGTTTATGAAGGATGAGGTTAACCATAGAATTAATGAAGGAAAAAGGTAAGTGGTGCGTTGAGGTATCTGTGGAGACAAAAACGTTATCCATGGAGGCAAAGAAGGAATGTACGAAAGTATAGTCGTACTCAACACTCTTATATGGGTGTGAAGCATGGGTTGCAAATGCTGCAGCGAGGAGGAGACTGGAGGCAGTGGAGATGTCCTGTCTAAGGGCAATGTGTGGTGTAAATATTATGCAGAAAATTCAGAATGTGGAAATTAGGAGAAGGTATGGAGTTACTAAAAGTATTTGTCAGAGGGCTGAAGAGGGGGTGTTGAGGTGGTTTGGTCATTTAGAGAGAATGGATCAAAGTAGAATGACTTTGAGAGCGTATAAATCTGTAGGGGAAGGAAGGCGGGGTAGGGGTCGTCCTAGAAAAGGTTGGAGGGAAGGGGTAAAGGAGGTATTGTGGGCAAGGGGCTTGGACTTCCAGCAAGCATGTGTGAGCGTGTTAGATAGGAGTGAATGGAGACGAATGGTTTTGGGACCTGACGATCTGTTGGAGTGTGAGCAGGGTAACATTTTGTGAAGGGATTCAGGGAAACCAGTTAATTGATTTAGTTGGACTTGAGTCCTGGAAATGGGAAGTACAATGCCTGCACTTTAAAGGAGGTGTCTGGGATAGTGACAGCTGGGAGGGACAATTCTCAGCTGTCGTATCTGAGCTCCTCTGCAAAGACAGTGATTATGTATGTGTGTGGTGATAGTGTTGAATGATGATGAAAGTATTTTCTTTTGGGGATTTTATTTCTTTTTGGGTCACCCTGCCTCGGTGGGAGACGGCCGACTTGTTGAAAAAAAAAAAAAAAAAAGACAAGTGTTTTTTTGAAAGAAAATGCCAACACGAACTTGTATCAGTCAGCAAGAGAAAAGTGCACTTGGTTTCAAGACAGCAAAGGATCACTTCATCTTGCTCCTTTGCAGTAATGCATCAGGTGATTTCAAGTGTAAGCCCATGGTTATTTACCCTTCTAAGAATCCTCGTGTTTTGAAAGGTGTAGATTAAAACACCTTACACCAGTAACCACAAGTTAAGGTAAGAAATACTATTATTTCTGTTGCATTTGTGTCAGCTGGGGAAGACCTACTGCCGTCCTCTGCCACCCCTGTCACTTCCCCACCACCCCCATCCCAGCATTTGTTCATATGTGTCCAGTTCCATTGTGTTAGGAACTAGCTGTGTTTGTGAATAGTGTTTTGATATTTTAATTGCCATATCTTGTATCTGCCAAGCAATCATGGCACCCAGTAGGCATACCAGTGTTGCTGAAAGTGGCAAGAAAAGGTTAACGGAGAAAATTGAGATATTAGACAAGAGATAGCCTGAGGCCTTAATGAAGCGTCAGTTTATACAATTAAAAAGAATGAGATAAATATACAGTGGAACCTCCATTAACAAGTTTAATCCATTCCTTGACCTTGCTCACAACTGGATTTGCTCATTTGCAGAGTCAATTTTCCTCATTTAACCCTTTCAGGGTTATTGACGTACTAGTACGGCTTACGCCCTGGGGTTATTGACGTACTAGTACGCCTAAATTCTAACGCCCTCAAATCAAACAGAAACAGGCTGTTAGGGCCTAGATGTGATAGAATGGGTCTGTGTGGTCAGTGTGCGCAGTATAAAAAAATTCCTGCACCACACAGTGCATAATAAGGAAAAAAAAACTCTGACTGTGTTTTTGGTTTAAAACACCGACTTTGCAGTCTATTTTCGTATGGTATTTATTGATGTATTCTCGTTTTTCTTGGTCTCATTTGATAGATTGGAAGATATATTACAGAAATGGAGATGATTTTGATTGGTTTGACAACGACAAGTACTTTGAAATTGAACTCAAAGTAGCGAAAATGTTCGATTTTTGACGATGTTCAAGAGTAAACAAATCACACCATGCATCCAATACACATCAACTGGCGAGTCTAATATTCATGCACAAGTGCTCTAATGTTATTTATACTATTTTTACAATGATGCAGTTGTATACATAACAGTAAATCTTCTATTTTTTTGTGAGAATAAAAATTCAAAATGAAAAGCAAAAGTAATGTAAGAGGGGCCTGGAAACGTGACTAATTAACAGAGAAGACGTTATTTTAGTGTCAGGAATGTCTGCCTTGTTTATTCTGGACCCTATTTTGAAATTGGCATCGTTTGAAATTTGTGTGAAATTGGCCAAATTGCCGTTTTCTGACCACTATTTTGGGTAGTTGTAATTGGTAAATAGGCGGTTTCTTGTACTCAATCGATAGAAGAAATGGAGTTCTAGCGAAATAGCTATAATTTTAGTTGAGTGAAACATTGGAATTTGCCGAAAATAGGGCTCAAAGTGGGCGAAATTGCGAAAGTGGGCAAAATCGTCGATGCGTAAGTGTCATGGCTACCGCTAACTTCGCGAAAGCATAATTCCGTTAGTTTTCGATCAAATTTCATAATTTTTGTGGCGTTATGATTGGAAAAGATTCTCTATCATTTCATAAAAAAAATAATTTTTTTTTTTTTAAATTCTTGGACCCTGAGAACGAGTTTCGAGACCCCCTTGGACCCTGAAAGGGTTAAATTAATTGAAATGGAATTAATCCATTCCAGTGGAATTCCAGGCACCACAAAATACAGTGGAACCCAGAGTTTCGAACGGCTCCCAACTCGACCTATTATGTAAGTTTAATATTGTAAGTGTATCTTTGGGAGTCTGAAATGGACTAATCTAATTTACATTATTCCTTATGGGAACAAATTCGTTCGGTAACAGTACTTGAACAGCATTTTGGAACGAAGAAAGTTCGAAACATGGGTACCACTGTACTTCAATAATTTCCTAATATTAACTCTACGGCTTATTTATCTATCACAATTCATCTAATATGACATAATAAACAATATTAATAACATAGAAACATGATACAGTGGAACCCCGACTTTCGAACATAATCCGTTCCAGGAGCTAGTTCTCAACTCGAAACGTTTGAAAGTCGAATCAATTTTTCCCAATAAGAAATAATGGAAATACAATTACAGTGGACCCTCTGTTATCAGCTGTTCCTGTTATCAGCCAACTCGGTTATAGGCCGGTTTTGGCTCCCGGTTATGGCCGTATGGGACGCTCTGTCCGCCGGCTGGGGCCGTTTGCGCTTCAGTTTGCCTGTTTCTCTCGGTGCGTGAGGAAGCTTCTGCACATTCATCCAAACATTTTGCTTGTTTTCCATTGTTTTTTGTCAGTGCAACTGTAAAATAAGTAACCATGGCTTCCAAGGAAATTCCTAGTAAAGTTCTTGTGGTAAAGAAAGTGAGAAACCCCATGGAATTTAAGAAACAGGTGATTGAGAAATATGAGAGTGGTATGCGGGTGCTAGAACTTGCCAGGATGTTTGGGAAAAACAAATCAACTATTACATCCATCCTGGCAAAGAAAGAACAAATCAAGGACGCTGATGTTGCCAAAGGAGTAGCTTTAGTAAGAAACAAAGGTTACCAATAATGGAAGAAATGGAAACGCTATTGTTATTGTGGATTAAGGAAAAGAAATAGTGGGAGACAGTGTAGTGGAGTCTGTTATTTGTGAGAAGGCAAGGCATTTGCATGAAGATCTTGTGAAGAAAACTCCTAGAACAAGTGCTGCTGGTAGTGAATTTAGGGCCAGCAAAGGCTGGTTTGAGAGATTTAAGAAGCGTAGTGGCATACACAGTGTTGTAAGGCATGGTGAGGCTGCAAGTTCAGACAAACGTGCTGCTGAAAAGTTAGTGTCTGAATTTCAGGACTACATAAAGAGTGAAAATCTGAAATCCCAACAAGTGTTTAATTGTGACAAAACAGGCCTGTTTTGGAAGAAAATGCCCATCAGGACCTACATCACGCAGGAGGGAAAGGTACTGCCAGGACACAAGCCTATGAAAGACAGGCTAACTCTCTTGTTGTGTAGTAATGTTAGTGGGGATTTCAAAGTGAAGCCTTTACTCATGTATCACTCTGAAAATCCCAGAGTGTTCAAGAAACACAATATCCACAAGAAAAGATTGTGTGATGTGGAAAGCTAATCATAATGCATGAGTCACAAGGCAAATTTTCAAAGATTGGGTTGATGATGTGTTTGGCCCAAGTGTGAAAAATGCCTTCAGGAAAACAATTTGGGCCTCAAGTGTCTCCTGGTACTGGACAATGCTCCTGCACATCCTCCAGACTTGGATGACCAAATGTTTAGGGACTTCAAATTTATAAAAGTGAAGTTATTGCCTCCTAACACCACTCCTCTTCTCCAGCCCATGGACCAGCAGGTCATTTCTAACTTCAAAAAACTACACAAAAGCAGTGTTTCAAAAGTGCTTTAAAGTGACCTCAGACACTCAATTGATCCTTATAGAGTTCTGAAAGAATCACTTCAATATCTACAACTGCATAAGCCTTTTAGGTAAGGCTTGGGAGGGAGTGACTTCCAGGACTTTGAACTCTGCTTGGAGACCATTGTGGCCAGATTGTGTCCAACAGAGGGATTTTGAAGAGTTTGAGGCTGACCCTGACCCTGACGACCCTGTGTCTGTTGTGGAAGGTATTGTGGCATTGGGCAAGTCCCTGAGGTTGGAGGAGAGTGGCAAGGATGTGGAAGAGTTGGTGCAGGACCACAAGGAAGAGCTAACCACTGAAGAGCTGCAAGAGCTGTAACTGAAGCAGTATCAGACCAGAGTTGAGGAACTTGCTTCAGAAAAGGAGGAGGAAGAGGAAGTGAAGGAGGTGCCTTCTTCAGTGATTAAGGAAATGTGTGGAATAGGTTACAAAGTTTTGTTGAAAAATACCATCCTGACCAAGCTGAAACAAGTCATATCTGCAACATGTTTAGTGACAAAACCTTGTCCCACTTCAGGGAAATGTTAAAGTGGTGCCAGAAACAGACCACTCTGGACAGTTATTTTTCTAGACAGGGGTCCAGTGACTCTCAAGCTGGTCCTAGGGCATTAAAAGAAAAAGAAGGAAGTAATCCCAGATAAGGACTTGTTACCTGAAGTCTTTATGGAGGGGGTTCCCCTTCCAAACACTAACTCCTCCCTATCTTCCAGAAGCCAGCATTAGTCTTCAATAAAGGTATGAAATACTGATTTAATTGTTAAAAAAAAAAATTGTGAATATTTTTGTCTGGAACGGATTAATTGTATTTACATTAATTCTTATGGGGAATATTATTTCGGTTATAAGCCAATTCGGTTTTAGGCCGAGCTTCTGGAACGGATTACGACTGATAACCGAGGTCCACTGTAATTTGTTCCTGCTGTCAGGAGGCATGACATAATATTACTTCACTATGACGCTATTATCAACTCGACAGCTTATTTATCTATCACAATTCATCTAATATGACATAATAAACATTATAAATAACATAAAAACCTGATATACATTCTAGAATGAATAAAATATGCAGTAGAACGTCATTTGCACGAATTATGTTGCACGTTACGGGTATTGCACGATTTAAGATTTCGACACATTATCATCTTACGACGTAAAGATGATATTCAGGTTCGGCAGGGGGGGAAAAAAAATTTTGGCGGCGGTCGCCCGCGTGGGTTAAACCATTGAGTCAGTGGGGTCCTACTAAGGGTGGCTATAGCCACATCAAGTTTTAATGCTGAAGAGACAAGTGTTTTCTGGAAGAAAATGCCAACAGGAACTTATATCAGTCAGCAAGAGAAAAGTGCACCAGGCTTCAAGACAGAAAAGGATCACTTCACCTTGCCCCTTTTTTGGTAATGCATCAGGTGATTTCAAGTGTAAGCCCATGGGATTTACTGCCTAAGAATCCTCATGATTTGAGGAAAAGGGAATTTGTTTTTTCCCTTCCTGCAAACTGTAAGTTTATTCAGATCACGGGGCCAGGAGCCGAGTCTCGCCCCCTGCAACCAAAATTAGGTGAGTACAGTTACATACATTATCATACATAGCAGCATATGTGTAGAACCTAGGATAACCCAAAAAAAGTCAATGGAAATACTAAGTCACTCTGACTTTTTTGGGTTACCCTAGGTTCTCTACACATATCTGTATTATGTATCTTAACTGTATCTGTGTATACCTGAATAAACTTATTTCAGTTTGTGGGAAGGAAAAACAAAACTTTCCCCACAAGCAGCCTTCTTGTTGTTGTTCGCGGACACCACCCGCCTTCCCCAGCCACCACAGACCCAGCATTCGTACGTATTTCATACGCGTAAAAAAGTCCGGCTACAAGCCAGCTGTTTGTGAAGAATAAGAGAGAGTGAATTGTGTTTTGATCTTGAATTAATGAAGAAACAAAGATATTGGACAAGACATAACCGTGCCATAATGAAGTGTTATTTGTACACATAAAAAGATGTAAACATAAGTTTGTGTGACTTACTGACTTACTGACTGACTGACTGATTTACTTGACTGACTGACTGACTGACTGACTCTACTTGACTGACTGACGACTACTGACTGACTGACTGACTGACTGACGACTTACTGAATGACGACTGACTTACTGAATGACTTGACTGACTTACGGGGAAGCGACTGACTTACTGAATGACGACTGACTTACTGAGGCCCAACTGACTTACTTAATGGCTTGACTGACTTACTGATGGCTTGACTGACTTACTGAATGGCTTGACTATTACTGACTGACTTAAAGTTACACACTCAGTTCAACCATCGACTTCAGTTCCAGAACCTCTACTATCCACCTCAGCCCATTAGGGCCACAGCATAACTCTCCACTCTCTTCACAATCATCCACAAACACCAGCACCCACAATTTAAGGTAAATACTATTATTTATGTTACATTTTAGTCTTAAGCAGTTAAAACAACATAATACATCACGATAATGAACTACAATTACATATTCACTTCTATTTTTGTAAGATCTGTTGGTCTAAAAACTTGTTTGGCTTTTTGGGGACTCCCAGGGAAAGTAACCCCATTTTTCCCATAAGTTCTTTTAAGTATTTAACACAAAAATTTTCTAACCAATTTTTCAGGAACGTAACTATCGTGCTAAATGACGGTCACTGATGTCATTACGAAATTTTGGGGGCAGGGAGGACGGTGGTGGCAGGCATTCTTGGTCCAGCTAGAAAACATCTTCCCATTCTTTTCCCCCTTTAGACGTGTTAGTATAAGAGAGAAAGGAGTTTGTAATGCTAACTGCTTAGATCACTTTTTCATAAAAAAACCATAATGTACAAGTGAACAGGTGTACGACACCACTTAAAACCTTGCAGAAGATGGGCAGAGTGGCTTATGCTGTCAGGAGTTTATTTTTTTGTCCTTTTCTATCGCTTTAAACGCTACACTCTTAATGCTAACACTTTTTCACTGAACTTAACTGCTTTAAACCCACAACTTGCCCCTGTGTTATGCAGGAACACATTAAAAAACACTAAGAGTGTTTATTAGTCTTGAAGAGCCATATTAATAGCGATAATAATAACACAATAATGATCACTCTGAGGCGATTAAATGTTAATATAGACATTTTTTTAATCCTTTTTTAATAATTTTTCAAAATTATACAGGCAACCCCTGTTTCGTGTTTAATCCGTTCCTGGGGATCGACTGAATCTGAAATCAACGAAAACTGAAACCATTTTTTTCCCCCCAAGAAATAATGTAAATTCAATTAATCCCTTCCGAAACCCCGAAGTTTGTAAAAAAAAAAAATTTGGGGGCCTTAACCCTTTGACTGTCGCAACCCTAATCCAGATGTTTCCCGTTGTCCCAAAAATTTAAAAAAAAAAAATCTTTTGAAATGATAGAGAATCTTTTCCGATGGTAATGACACCAAAGTTTAAAAATTTTATTGAAAACGTGGGGTTACGTCTTGCGGTTTGTGATGTCGCGTTTTACTCATTGGCACTTTTGCCACTTTGAGTTCTATTTTGGCCAATTCCATTGTTCCGCAAACCCAAAATCATAGCTATTTTTTAGAACTCCATTTGTTCTATCGATTAGTACAAAAACCACCAATTTCCCATTTCAACTACCCAATTTGGGTCAGAAATTGGAATTTTCCAATTTCATGAAAAAAAAAAAGTTGTTAATTTCAAAATAGGGGCCAGAATAAACAATGCAGACATTCCTGGCACTAAAATAAGATGTTATCTGTTCATTAATCATGACTTTAGGCCCCTCTTATATTACTCTTGCTTTCTATTTTGATTTTATTCACACAAAAAATAGAAGATTTACCGTTATGCAGACTATTGCATTATTGTAAAAATGGTATAAATAATATCAGTGCACTTGTGAAAAGAATATTAGACTCACCAATTGATGTGTATTGGACGCGTGGCATGATTTGTTTACTCTTGAACATTTGCAAAAATCGAACTTTTCCCCACACTTTGTGCTCAATTTCAAGGTCGTTTTCATCATGAAACTAATCAAAATCATCTATATTTCTGTAGTATGTTTTCCATTCTATCAAATGAGACCATAAAAAGAGATACAACCATAAATACTATACGAAAATACACCTAAAAGACGGAGTTTTAATCCAAAATAACGATCGGGGTTTTTTTCTCATTATACACTGCGTGCTGAGGATTTTTTTATACTGCCCACACTGACCACACAGACCCATTCTCTCATATGTGGGCCCACCAGCTTTTTCCCCCTTGATTTGGAAGCCGCTAGAATTTTTGAGTATACAGGTCTCCCTCAACATTGGCGAGGGGTTTGGGGATCAAGAGCCTCCGAATGTTGAAAAATCCGAATGTTTGTGCCCCAATATATTGTAGGGAAATAGTATAATATAATAGCATTTACATACTTAGTCTAACAATACTGCTTCCTTAACCTATTGAACCATGAACAATCATAAAACACATGAAAACATTGTAAAATATTGTACTATATACATACATGTTATAGTGACATGGGCTGGCTGTGGAGGGGGGCCTGTAATAGTATAATTATACAATATTTTATAGTGTTGTGAAGCTTCATGGGGATTCAAGTTACTGAGACTGCTGCTTCTCCCACTGCTGTAGCTCCGCCCACTTTATAATGATGCCAAATGATAAATTAAATATGTATATTATAAGAAAAATAAAATAAAAATGAAACTCCAACTTCATAACTTATTTTAATTTACATAACTCATATATTACAGAAAACAATAAAAAAGTAAAATACACATACAACGAGTTAAGCTTACAGAAAATACATTAAATTCACCATCTAACATCGTTATGAAGTGGGAGGAGCTAAATGAGAGAGGGAGGTGAGCAGTATTCAGTGTCTGGGTGAGTCGTCGTGGGTGGTGGATGTTGCGTGGCGCTAATAAAATGTTGTGTAATTACGCTAATATTAGTAATAAAGGTTATCTATCATACATTTATTCAAATTGATATCAGAAACATGATAAATACCATGAACTGTATAATAAAGCTGAAATGAATAATATATACCATATTATATGAGATGAGTAAGTAGCAGGCAGACTGCCACCATATGAGATGTTTACATCAGAGAACATGCCTAAATCACTCTTGTGTAAGAACAAATGCAAAAATAGCATGTATTGTTTTTAGAATAATAATAATAATGTATAATAATTGATCTGGAGCACTTTAAATGTTATCAGTATTTGGTAGCTGACATTTAGAGCACTCCACAATAATTATTATTATTATTTCCTACAATATATTGTAGGGAAATAATAATAATATATCTCAATAATTAGTGCTGGAGTGCCTCTAAATGTCAGCTACCAAATCTGATGACATTTAAAGTGCTCCAGATCAATTATTATAAATTATTATTTTCTAAAATATAAATGCTATTTTTGCATTTGTTCTTACGACAGAGTGATTTAGGCATGTTTACCTGATGTAAACATCTCATATGGTGGCGGTCTGCCTGCTCTCACCACTCATATAATATGGCATATATTATTCATTTCAGCATCTGTAATAACAGTTCTAGGGTATTTATCATGTTTCTGATATCAATTTGGAATAAATGTAATAGATAGATAACCTTTATTTAGTACATTCATTACTTACTGCTTCCTTAACCTATTGAACCATGAACAATCATAAAACGCATGAAAACATAGTAAAATATTTACTATATAGTACTACATACAGTGGTACCTCGACTCATATTAATCCGTCAGAGGGCATATTTTAAGGGAAAAGTTCCCTCAAATTTTTCCCCCCAAAAATAATG
>WNWK01029526.1:0-24334 GCA_009830355.1 Cherax destructor
TCCCTACGTATTTCAGAGATATTGGCCTCCTGTAGCCGCTCCGTTATTCTGTGCCTTCGCCTGTATAGGGAGCGCCTCTCTTTCTAGTTTGCATCTTCTCCTCCTTTTCCTTAAGGGAATTTGCCTTGAGCAAACCTCAAGTACCACAGAGTTAATTTGTTCTAGACATAGAGTGGGATCCGTGATGCTTAGGCAATCTTCCCAGTTTATATCATTTAGGACTTGGTTTACTTGGTCCCACCTTATGTTTTTGTTATTGAAGTTGAATTTGGAGAAAGCTCCCTCACGGCTGATCACATTTTGTTGATCTGGAGCTCCCCGCATGCATGTCTGGACCTCTATTATGTTGTGATCTGAGTATATTGTTTTTGATATGATGACATTTCGTATCAGATCATCATTGTTGGTGAAGATGAGGTCCAGCGTATTCTCTAATCTTGTGGGCTCTACTATTTGCTGGTTTAAGGTGAACTTGGTGCAGAGATTTAAAAGTTCATGCATGTGTGAATTTTCATCTGAGCTGCCTCCTGGTGTTATCTCTGCTACCACATTGTTTGCAATGTTCCTCCATTTTAGGTGCCTGATGTTGAAATCCCCCAGTAGCAAGATGTTGGGGGCAGGAGCTGGAAGATCTTCCAGACAGTGGTCAATTTTCAGAAGCTGTTCCTGGAATTGTTGGGACGTTGCATCCGGGGGCTTGTAGACAACCACGATGACCAGGTTTTGATTCTTGACCTTTATTGCTAATACTTCAACTACATCATTTGAGGCATTTAGTAGTTCTGAACATATAAGTGACTCTGTGATATACAGGCCAACCCCCCCTATGTTTTTTATGTGTGTATGATACAAGGAAGAGAATAGGTGGTTTTCATGTAGTTAGCAGACGGTGGGGTGTGTCAGGGAGATACGATGTATTTTAATGGTAGTTTTGAAAGAGATGGTTGTGTCTACAGTTCTAGAGTTTTCAGGCAGGGAGTTGCAGATTTTAGGTCCTTTAATGTTCATTGAATTTTTGTATAGGTTTAGCCGGACACGGGGAATGTCATAGAGATTCTTGTGACTGGTGTTGTGCCTGTGGGTCCTGTCACAATTATCAACAAAGTGTTTTAGTTCAGGGTTAATATTGGAATTTATGATTCTGTAAATGTAGGTTGCACAGTAGTAAGTGTGGATGTTCTGTACCGTGAGTAAGATTAGGTCTTTGAAGAGTGGGGGGGGGGGGAGTGTTGCCTAGTATTGGATTGCGGCTTTTTGTTGGGTTATTATTGGCTTTAGGTGTGTTGCTGCTGTTGATCCCCAAGCACAAATGACATATGTGAGGTAGGGATAGATGAGTGAATAGTAAAGTGTGAATATGGCTCATTGTGGTACATAGTAACGTATCTTAGAGAGGATCCCAACCGTTTTGGATACTTTTGTTATGTGTTGGATATGGGTGCTGAATTTCAGGTTGTTGTCAAGGTGTAGGCCCAGGAATTTGCCATCATTATGTTTAGCAATAAGAGTGTTGTCAATCTTAATGTTCAGTTGTGCAACATCTGCTCTGTTACCAAACATAATATAGAAGGTTTTGTCAGTGTTAAATGTAAGTTTATTGGCAGTCATCCAGTGTCGGTATTTTATACCATTTATTTCCAGATATTTTTAGTAGCTCCTCGTTAACAATGATGTTGAGTGAGGCAAGATATGGGTGGGAGATGACATAAGTTGTGTCGTCAGCAAAGAGTATTGGTTTCAGGTGTTGTGATACATTGGGGAGATCATTGGTGTATAAGAGGAAGAGCAGGAGACCAAGGACACTTCCCTGTGGCACTCCAGTATCAAGTGGTCGTGTTTAGGTTAAGTAAGGTTCGTCAGGAAACAGGGCAAGTGTTTCCTGACGCGGGTCTTAGTCAGATGATGACCCGCCGTTGGAGCTTTTGGTCATCTGACCGAGGCCTTCCGCTGGCTTACCGGTCCACCTCTATAAAAATTATGGTCAGTTGTAACCATTTCTTATTGTATATAAAGTAGTGGTCGTGTTGATGAGGTGTGTTTAATGGAGTAGTAAGGTAGAATTTGAAATATGTAAGTGCATGACCTCTTATACCATAATGGTCAAGTTTGTGGAGTAGGATGCCGTGCATCATGATGCCTAAGCATCACGGATCCCAACCTATGTCTAGAACAAATTAACTATGTGGTACTTGAGGTTTGCTCAAGGCAAATTCCCTTAAGGAAAAGGAGGAGAAGATGCAAACTAGAAAGAGAGAGGCGCTCCCTATACAGGCGAAGGCAAAGAATAACAGAGCGGCTACAGGAGGCCAATATCTCTGAAATACGTAGGGAGACACTAGTCAGAGAAATAGCAAACATCGAATTAAAACTAAAGGAATCTTACAGGAATCAAGAGACACAGGAAGAACTAAAAGCCATAAATGAAATTGAAAGAAACCCTAAGTATTTCTTTTCCTATGCAAAATCAAAGTCGAGAACAACAACCAGTATTGGGCCCCTACTTAAACGGGATGGGTCCTACACAGATAAAAGCAAGGAAATGAGTGAGTTACTTAAATCCCAGTATGACTCAGATTTTAGCGAGCCACTAACCAGACTGAAAATCGAAAACCTAAATGATTTTTTTATGAGAGTGCCACAGAACTTGACAGACGCTTGTCTTTCTGGAAGAAGACCCAAGAAGCAGCACAGAAAAAGTCATCTTCAAAATCTCCCACCTATGCTGCAATTACAAAATTACAAGCTATCACAACTAAAATTCTGCAAGCCTCCACGCAACCTACAACTACCAGCATCGCACCTGCCAGTGACCCCACCACCATCTACTACTGTATGGTCTATGCTCATATGCATAATGCTGCTGTTCCTGGGACGATCAACACCTCCATCAACGAACTCTTCAAATTAAACAACATGCCAGAGTTCAAATTTCCAGATTCTCCACCATCTTCTGTGATACTCAACAATTCCCAGCATATTGTCGACATTACTTTACCTGCTGATGACTCAGCTGAAGCTCCACCACCACCACTAGCTACTACTGACGTCACGCCTACAACAACCAATGAGAGCTCACCACCACCTCACACCCCTACCGAGAACCAATCAGCTGCCTCCCTGCCAGTCTCGCCACAACTACCTTCCACCAATGAGAAGCATTCATCTCCTACTACCTCGAACCAATCAGAGACGGTGTCGTCCAGCCCTGCCACTCCAACACTTCTACCATACACCATGTTTGGTGTAAGATTCTTTACTACTCGACAATTTCCCTCAACAATGATGCCTACTGACCTTACTCAACATCTCCACGATGGAACTGTTAAGTTCAGATGTAATACTACAACACTCCAGACCCTCGACAACATTATAAGAGACCTTCAACATCCTAACTTCCAACGTTTAATTAAAGTAAAACACATCTCACTAAGACAGTTCACCTTGCTGGTGAATGGAACGCTTCAGTGATTTCTCCAACACATCACTGTAATGTGACTGCCTTCTCGACCTTGCCTGCCTTCTGGGACTCTTCCATCGACGCCTGACAGCCTCCTGCAGTCCACCCACACCCGCCTCATCAGCTGATACAACTCGCTCCAGCATCACACACACCGACCAACAACGCCTGCAGTTTCTCTGCACACGTCGCCCAGAGTGGACGTGCCACTCACCTGTATATTCCCTCCTCCTACCCTTTCCATCCCAGCTTACCGACGCTCAGGTCATCATGCACGATGCTCCATGCTTGTCTTTCTGACATCACCACGACGCCAAATGACTTCGAAAATGCAATAAATGACATGCCCATGCACTCCACCCCAGGCCCAGACTCATGGAACTCCGTGTTCATCAAGAACTGCAAGAAGCCCCTATCACATGCTTTTAACATCCTATGGAGAGGGAGCATGGACACTGGGATCGTCCCGCAGCTACTAAAAACAACAGACATAGCCCCGCTCCACAAAGGGGGCAGTAAAGCAATAGCAAAGAACTACAGACCAATTGCGCTGACGTCCCATATCATAAAAATCTTTGAAAGGGTTCTAAGAAGCAAGATCGCCACCCATCTTGATACCCATTAATTGCACAACCCAGGACAGCATGGGTTTAGAGCAGGTCGCTCCTGTCTGTCCCAACTACTGGACCACTACGACAAGGTCCTGGATGCTCTAGAAGATAAACAGAATGCAGATGTTATATACACAGATTTTGCAAAAGCCTTTGACAAGTATGACCATGGTGTAATAGCACACAAAATGCGTGATAAAGGAATAACAGGAAAAGTTGGTAGATGGATATATAATTACCTAACATGTAGAACACAAAGAGTAGTAGTCAACAGAGTAAAGTCTGAGGCAGCTACTGTGAAAAGCTCTGTTCCACAAGGCACAGTACTTGCTCCCATCCTATTCCTCATCCTCATATCAGACATTGACAGGGATATAAGCCACAGTGCTGTGTCTTCCTTTGCAGATGACACCCGAATCTGTATGACAGTGTCCACCGTTGAAGACACTGCAAGACTCCAAGCAGACATAAACCAAATCTTTAAATGGGCTGCAGAAAACAATATGAAGTTCAATGATGAGAAATTTCAATTACTCAGATACGGAAAACATGAAGAAATTAAAATCTCATCGGAGTACAAAACTAATTCCAACCACACAATAGAGCGAAAAACTAATGTCAAAGACCTGGGAGTGATCATGTCAGAGGATCTCACCTTCAAGGACCATAACAAAGTAGCAATTGCATCTGCTCGAAAAATGACAGGATGGATAATGAGAACCTTCAAAACCAGGGATGCCAAGCCCATGTTGACACTTTACAGATCGCTTGTTCTATCTAGGCTGGAATATTGCTGCACACTAACTGCACCTTTCAAGGCGGGTGAAATTGCTGACCTTGAAAATGTGCAGAGAACCTTCACCGCACGCATAAGTGCGATAAACCACCTCAACTACTGGGAACGCTTGAAGTTCCTAAACCTGTACTCTCTAGAACGCAGGCGGGAGAGATACATTATTATATACACATGGAAAATTCTCGAGGGCTTAGTACCAAACTTGCACACAAAAACCACTCCCTACGAAAGGAAAAGACTCGGCAGGCGATGTAACATCCCCCCAATGAAGAGCAGGGGTGCCACTAGCACGTTGAGGGACAACACAATAAGTGTGAGGGGCCCAAGATTGTTCAACTGCCTCCCAGCATACATCAGGGGGATTACCAACAAGCCCCTGGCTGTCTTCAAGCAGGCACTGGACAGGCACCCCAAGTCGGTACCTGATCAGCCGGGCTGTGGTTCGTACGTTGGACTGCGTGCGGCCAGCAGTAACAGCCTGGTTGATCAGGCTCTGGTCCTACATGAGGCCTTGTCACAGACCGGGCCGCAGGGGCGTTGACCCCTGGAATTCTCTCCAGGTAGACTCCAGGTAGGTCTACTGTGTCAAAAGCTTTTTTTAGGTCAATAAAAAGTCCTAATGGATTTTCCTTATTTTCCAGTGCTGTGTAAAGCAGGTCTAGCATTTTTACAATTGCATCGTTTGTGCTTTTATTTTTTCTGAAGCCAAATTGGCAAGGGTTGAGTATGCTCTATGCTGTTATAAACGAATATAATCTCTAGTGCACAAGTTTCTTGAAGATTTTGGATAGCAACGGTAAATTTGATATTTGCCTGTCTGTCCCAACTACTGGACCACTACGACAAGGTCCTGGATGCTCTAGAAGATAAACAGAATGCAGATGTTATATACACAGATTTTGCAAAAGCCTTTGACAAGTGTGACCATGGTGTAATAGCACACAAAATGCGTGATAAAGGAATAACAGAAAAAGTTGGTAGATGGATCTATAATTTCCTAACATGTAGAACACAAAGAGTTGTAGTCAACAGAGTAAAGTCTGAGGCAGCTACTGTGAAAAGCTCTGTTCCACAAGGCACAGTACTTGCTCCCATCCTATTCCTCATCCTCATATCAGATATTGACAGGGATATAAGCCACAGTGCTGTGTCTTCCTTTGCAGATGACACCCGAATCTGTATGAGAGTGTCCACCGTTGAAGACAAGGCTAGACTCCAAGCAGACATAAACCAAATCCTTAAATGGGCTGCAGAAAACAATATGAAGTTCAAAGTTGAGAAATTTCAATTACTCAGATACGGAAAACGTGGAGAAACTAAAATATCTTCGGAGTACAAAACTAATTCCAACCACACAATAGAGCGAAAAACTAATGTCAAAGACCTGTGAGTGATCATGTCAGAGGATCTCACCTTCAAGGACCATAACAAAGTAGCAATTATATCTGCTCGAAAAATGACAGGATGGATAATGAGAACCTTCAAAACCATGGATGCCAAGCTCATGTTGACACTTTACAGATCGCTTGTTCTATCTAGGCTAGAATATTGCTGCACACTAACGGCACCTTTCAAGGCGGGTGAAATTGCTGACCTTGAAAATGTGCAGAGAACCTCCACCGCACGCATAAGTGCGATAAACCACCTCAATTACTGGGAACGCTTGAAGTTCCTAAACCTGTATTCTCTAGAACGCAGGCGGGAGAGATACATTATCATATACATATGGAAAATTCTCGAGGGCTTAGTACCAAACTTGCACACAAAAATCACTCCCTACGAAAGCAAAAGACTCGGCAGGCGATGTAACATCCCCCCAATGAAGAGCAGGGGTGCCACTAGCACGTTGAGGGACAACACAATAAGTGTCAGGGGCCTAAGATTGTTCAACTGCCTCCCAGCATACATCAGGGGGATTACCAACAAACCCCTGGCTGTCTTCAAGCAGGCACTGGACAGGCACCTAAAGTCGGTACCTGACCAGCCGGGCTGTGGTTCGTACGTTGGACTGCGTGCGGCCAGCAGTAACAGCCTTGTTGATCAGGCTCTGGTCCAACAGGAGGCCTGGTCACGGACCGGGCCGCGGGGGCGTTGACCCCTGGAATTCTCTCCAGGTAGACTCCAGGTATTAACATTTGTGGGGTCACCACCTTTGTGTATTGGTGTAACCCTTGCTGTCTTGAGGAGTGTCGTGAAAGCGCTAGTTTGTAGTGATTTGTTAAAAAGTATTGAAATAGCAGGCGAAAGGACATGAGCCGCTCGCTTGTACAATAATGGTGGGACTTGAAACAGGTTCCCTGATTTATTTTTAAGTGACATGATAATCGCGGTGACTTAAGTTGGCTCGGTAGGTGCAAGATAGAAGGAGGTTGGGAAATTCCCATCTAAGTAATCACTTGCTTGGGCGTTGTTACCTGGGATTTTACTGGCGAGATTTGATCCTGTGGTTGAGAAGAAGTCATTTATCTTGTTAACTGTATCTTTAGGCTGTAATTGTCTTTCATTCGGTTTAGTTAGGACAATATCCCTAGTTTTTTTCAATTTGTGGGTGCCCAGAATCAGAGAGTATTTTCCAGGTCTTTTTTTTACATCTCTTGTTTCAGTGAATCTGCTGGAGTAGTACAGTTGCTTGGCCTTTCTTATTAGTTTGGTGAGAACTGTTGCATAGTTTTTAATAATATCTTTGTGTATTAAGCCCTGTCTATATTTCTTTTCATATTGATGCTTCTTATCAATGGATCTTAGTATGCTGTTAGTTAGCCATGGGCAATGTTACGATCCCGGCCTGTAGACCACTAATGGTTTAGCGGTTATCGTAACAACAGTACAGCAGGTGCTAGGAATTATCAAAGTACAAGGCGAAATGAGATCTTTAAAGGTTTTTCCAGATTTTATTTAAGAATATACTAAGATATTTAAGCCACTTAGTAAAATAAAATAATTTCATACCCTCCTTACTCTTAGAAGGGTGTACACACTATATAGTCCTTTACTTTCACTCTCATATAAGCACCACAAGTTACATTTGTCTGTACAGTCTTAATATAATACGTAAAGATAATATATAAAACACTTCCTCTGAATTACAACACTTCACAATGTCAATAACGTCAATGTCTATAACGAGTTAGAGTTTATCACTAGACTTAAGCAGAGAATTACTACACTGAAGGTCACTATCACTGTTTCCATACGAGTCACAACTCGCTAGTGATCCATAGTTCCGAAGTCTATTCTGTAGATAGAACTTTAGGAAATAAGAGCCTCTGAAGATATGCTCACCATACCAAGGTTGAGAGAGAACTCAGTTTCAGAGAACCTCAGAGGGTAAGCTCACCATACCAAAGGTGAGAAAACTGAAGTCTCTGAGAGTATGCTCTCCGCACCAGGGGTGAGAGAGAACTGAGTTTCTTGGAGAGACTGAATTGCTCACCAGACCAAGGGTGAGAGCGAACTCAGTATCAGAGCTATTAAGGTAATGCTCACCGTACCAGGGGTGAGAGAGAACTGTCTTCTATGAAAGACCGCTAATGACTCACTCAGGTGAGGCCGGTGGTCACATCATTGGGTACGATGACTGAGGGGGGAGGCCGGCTGGTACGTAAACAAGTACCCGGCACTCCAACTAGTGGTCTCTCAATCTGCGTAGACCACACATAAAAGCCTAACTAATACAATCCAAAAACAATAAAATAAAAGGTAATATCCTAGTATCATGATACACGAGGTCAGATAATAATATAAGGGCAGAAATCTATACTTTAGCTAATAGTGTAGAAATCCGCTTTATAATATTAAGTGAAACCTTTGAATATTACTCTCATTAATGTCGGGCCAGGGCATACCCGTAACAGGCAACATATCCGTTTATTCGTAATCTCTTTCGTTTTTATAGGACAATGTTTGTTATATAGTCTAAGTAATTTATTAAGAAATATGTCTACCCAATCATCGATACCATTGGCACTGGAGATTTCTGTAGGCCAGTGAACCATTGCTCTGTTGTGAAGTTACTTATTGAGGCCTCGTCATGGAATCTAAAAGAAACTGTGTTGTATTTCAGTGGTGGTTTACTAATGTTTGTTAAGAGAAAGGTGGGGTAGTGGTCAGTGGCGCTCTCTGTGATTATCCCTGATTTAAGGGGGGCTAGTATATTGGTCCATATATGGTCAATTATGGTTGCACTTGTCTCTGTCAGCCTGGTTGGTTTAGTTATACGTAGTTATGAGAAGTGTATTGTTGATGAAGTCAGTTACTGGCTGGTCATCTGGTAGGCCAAGGTTAATGTTGAAGTCTCCAGCTAAGAGGAGGTGGTGCTTGTTCATTCTGTTGTTTGTTATTAGTGTCTTTAATTTATCACTAAAATTTGGGATGTTTGTATGAGGCATCCAGTAAATGGCAACAATTGTTATAGGAATCTTAAGGTTTTTTACAGTAAAATTTGCAAAAATATATTCTCCATATTCATCACTATAGCAAGTGGTGTTACATGATAGTTCATTAGAGTAATAGATTGCAATACCACCCAAACTTGGTATGGTCTGCAGTTGTGGATTGCTGTGTATCCTGGTAGAGAGTAGATATGTATTGTGTCCTGCTTAAGCCAGGTTTCAGTAAGAATAATACAGGAGAAGGTTGTCTTTAGGGAATCAAGGGGTGCCAGAGGTCATCATAGTGTTTGCTTATGGACCTGATATTGTAGTTAAGAACTGTTATATTTTTAGCAGTATTTAGGACAGTGCTGGTTTGTGATGCTGTGTAATAGAGGCAGTTACTTTTGATTAGGAGTTAGATTATAAAGGTCCGGGTGGACGTATAGTGTGTCGAGTTCCAGTACTGATATATGTAATAGGGGGATGTTTGGACAAGTATGTAGGTAATGCATGTTGGTCAAATACAGTGTAGAAACGAATATACATAATGAACTTGGTGTTGACTATGTATTAAGCTAGAATGAACTAAAGTATTAACTAGGTATAAACTATTAAGATATAAAATAAAGTATCACCAGACTATCACTTGTAATTACACTAAAGCTAACATAAGTTGTTTACGATAGATAGTAGAATAATATATACACAGTTCTAATTTAAAGACTATGTAAGTTTTTGCAGTGCTATGATTAAAGATGGTGAGCAACAGATTTTATAAACTGTAAATGAGAATATTTGGCAATAATAGATAGTAGAATATAGTCGTTATACAGTTCCAGTTCATTCATATCTAAATGCTGACGTGATCTCTTAATACATTTGTATCGGAGTTCGTTATTTGCAAAAATAAATAAATAAACAAATAGTATCTGCATTTCAAAAAAAAAAAAGATTTTCTAATCCACGTGATCAGATATACCTGAGTTCATTACCTTTGTAACTTGTGAGTTCATTACCTTTGTAACTTGTGAGTTCATTACCTTTGTAACTTGTGAGTTCATTACCTTTGTAACTTGTGAGTTCATTACCTTTGTAACTTGTTCAGCTATCAAAACTTTGGCGTCCAGTCCCTGGACCCATTATGTACCTCTGTAATCTTTTGACTACCGCCCACGGGATGGGTATGGGTGCATAATAAAGATATTAAACTAACTTAAAAAGTAATTGTGAAAGACAGTCAGAAATACCAACACCAATTTTATCCAGAATTCCTCTTAAAGAACGTTGAATTTCTTCCCGAGTAATCAAGCGGATCGAATGCCCTTTTCATTAGGTAGGTGTTGTGTGGCTCGGTTGGTAGCGCACTCAGCCCACACATTGAATGTCCATGATTTGATCCTCACTACGGGGGGAAACACTGGGCGTGATTCCTTACACCTGCTGTCCGTGTTCACCTAGCAGTAAGTAGGTACCTGGGAGTTAGCCGACTGTCGGGGGTCGCATCCTGGGGTACAAAATTAACCTAAGTTGTAGGAAATGCACTGCATAATGAGGGGTTTCTATACTGTATGTCACTGATGTCACCTAGGTCTATATAAGCTGTATCATGTACTTGTAGAAATAAGGATTATTATTAGGTATAGATCGTTTTTTACCTAGTTCGCCTATTCACTGACACGGTCCATTCACTGACACGGTCCATTCACTGACACGGTCCATTCACTGACACGGTCCATTCACTGACACGGTCCATTCACTGACACGGTCCATTCACTGACACGGTCCATTCACTGACACGGTCCATTCACTGACACGGTCCATTCGCTGACACGGTCCATTCACTGACACGGTCCATTCACTGACACGGTCCATTCACTGACACGGTCCATTCACTGCAGATTTCTTCAACTTCAACAATTGGTGTTGCGCAAAGCTCGTTTTTTCTAGTTACCGATTTGGTCAATGAAAATTTCAGGTTGATTTAGGGTTTAATGGAAATTATTGTGTTTAGACTGAGTCTGATCAATAAAAGAGAGAGAACTTTTTGACCAGAAAGGTTGAAGAGCCTATAATTTTGAACTTCAGATTCCGAAATACCCCGGCATAATAGTGGCTTTCCTTGTACTTAACAAATCAAAATTATAATTACACATTGTAATCTTTGCAAAGAAATAAAATATTTATTCTTTATTCTTTCTTTTATTAAGCATTTGAGTTTAGTCTTACGTATATCAAGAGTTTCAGTCTGAGCCTCTCAGGTTTGCCTGGCACCAATCACATTGTCAACATGACTCACGAAATCGTAATGACACGATTGCAAACAAACCATACCACGGGTGGGGTTCGAACCCGCTGTCAGAGAGTCTCAAAACTCTAGACCGTCGCGTAAGCCACTAGGCCAGCTAGCTTCAAAGCTAGCTGGCCTAGTGGCTTACGCGACGGTCTAGAGTTTTGAGACTCTCTGACCGCGGGTTCGAACCCCACCCGTGGTATGGTTTTTTTTTCACATTGTCAAGCTGACTTTAAATGACATTCACTGTAGCAACTTCAGAGTTCCAATTAGCATCAGAATGGAACGTCACTTTAATATTAACGCGAGTGAGCTGAACATGAGAGGAAGTGAGAGACATGATCACTGCCTGGACATTAACACCAGTCACTGCCTGGACATTAACACCAGCCACTGCCTGGACATTAACACCAGTCACTGCCTGGACATTAACACCAGTCACTGCCTGGACATTAACACCAGTCACTGCCTGGACATTAACACCAGTCACTGCCTGACATTAACACCAGTCACTGCCTGGACATTAACACCAGTCACTTCCTGGACATTAACACCAGTCACTGCCTGGACATTAACACCAGTCACTGCCTGGACATTAACACCAGTCACTGCCTGGACATTAACACCAGTCACTTCCTGGACATTAACACCAGTCACTGCCTGGACATTAACACCAGTCACTGCCTGGACATTAACACCAGTCACTGCCTGGACATTAACACCACCAACGTGATCTCCAGTTAAACTGAGTGAGTGGCTCTTACATGGGACAAAAATTGCTAATGAATACAGATCTAGGTGTCCCGTAGCTTGGTTGGTAGAGGACTCATTTCACACACTGAGGTTCGATCTCCGGTACGAGTGGAAACATTGGGGCGTGTTTCCTTATGACACCTGCTGTCCCTGGTCACCTATCAACAAAATAGGTACTTGGGTGTTAGCCGACTGGTGTGGGTCGCATCCTGGGGACAAAATTAATCTAATTGCCCGAAATACTCTGTATAACAAGCGGCTTTCTATGTAGTATGTCATTGATGTCAGCTAGGTCTGTATACCTTGTATCATGTACTGGTAGAAATAAAGATTATTATTATTATTATTATTATTATTATTTTTTTTATTATTATTATTATTATTATTATTATTATTATTATTATTATTATTAATTATTATTATTATTATTATTATTATTATTATTATTATTATTATTATTATTATTATTATTATTATTATTATTATTATTATTATTATTATTTTATTTATTTTATTATTATTATTATTATTATTATTATTATTATTATTATTATTATTATTATTATTATTATTATTTTTATTATTATTATTATTATTATAGAATTAGATCCTCTGCCGGTGACCCGGCAGAGGATCCCGAAGTTATGTTAGTTTAATATCTTTATTATGCACCACAGACTACCGCCTGTGGGCGGTAGTCAAAAGATTACAGAGGTACATAATTGGTCCATTGACTGGACTCCAAAGTTTTGATAGCTGAACAAGTTACAGCGGTAATGAACTAGATATGGTCACAATTATGACCAAGTTTCAAAGATAATGAGCTCCAGGGATCCCGAAGGAGTGTCGGAGTTTGTACAAGTGATGTACCGTTTACAGCCCTATGACGGGGGCAGCCCTATGACGGGGGCAGCCCTATGACGGGGCAGCCCTATGACGGGGCAGCCCTATGACAAGGCCTCGATGAGTCTTTTTCAGCACATGTGGTGTAGCAGTTAGCTGCAATCGTCGTAGACGCCTTGTAGCTGGGGTACAGCACGTCCTGGGTTCAATTGGTATCAGGGCTGGTGTTCTCGCTGGTGTGAGGCTCTCAACTCTCAAAAGCACTGCTCAATTTGAGCCATTCCTGGCACTCAGGACTCAACCCGAGTGCCAAACTGACTCAGATTTTCTGAATAATGAAAAACAAGTAAAAAAAGACACAAGATGTAATCTTAGTAGTAGTAGTAGTAGTAGTAGTAGTAGTAGTAGTAGTAGTAGTAGTAGTAGTAGTAGTAGTACATGAGACAAAACAAACAGGAGCAGTGCATGAGATCTATTGACTCACACAATGATGAGAGAACTGTATTTCAAGGAGGTGGAGTGAAGTATCTCAACACTAACATCTGTCCTCAAGATGACAGAAACCTGCAGAAGGCGTACTGGATAAAGCTGGCAAGAAAAAGAATCAAGATAGAGGAAAGTTTAAGACAGGAAAGGCAAAGGAAAATGTAGACAGGTCAAGAGCAAAGGAGAGGAGGAGGCAAAGGTTAGGTCAGATCATGAGTGCTCTGTAGACTGGAGCATTTGACAATGTATTGAAAAAGACAAGCATCTACAGAGACAAACCAGTACTAAGAATCATCTTAGGAATGTTGTGTATAAGGGATGATTCGATAAGACGAGAGGAGCTATGAAACGAAGTGGACACCCCAATCCCAACCTGGGGCTAAGAGGTCATCGCACAAAGTCATACTGCCTACACTCCCACAGGCTGACGTTGGGAGTAAAGAACAAGAAAAGGCTGGACTAGAGAGAAAATAGGTAATTACCTCAATTAATAATTAATTACTGCCACCACTTGCTCATTGGGAAATGGTAATAGATAGGCCTGAGCATGATGGCCTAAGCATTTCACAAACACTAGGCAAAATAGGACAGTTTGCTTTAATAGATATCTGGCAGGTTCTGGTTGTCAGGGTAGCATCACCTGTAAATGAGCAGTAGGCATCCTACCAGTGCTTGATTATTTTCATTGCAATACTATATATTCCATGGCCCTCATACCTGACTTAAAAGAGCCGAAGCAAACACTATAAAAACAATTACAGTTCAATGACAAAGAAACATTACAAATTTAATACGAGAACTGAGCATCTAAAAATATAAACCTACATTTATAAATAAATAATATTGTCCTGTTCGAAGTCCCTTGACCTGTATTCTTTGCAACACAGGCGAGAAAGATACATTATAATCTACACCTGAAAAATCCAAGAGGGACTGGTCCCAACTCTGCACGCGGAAATCACTCCCTACGAAAGCAGAAGACTCGGCAGATGGTGCAACATCCCCAATGAAAAGCAGGGGGCCAAGAGTACACTAAGTGACAACGACTGTTCAACTGCCTCCCAACATACATAAGGGCATTACTAATAGCCCCCTGGCTGTCTTCAAGAGGAAGCTGGACAGGCACCTAAAGTCATTACCTAACCAGTCTTGCTGTGGTTCGTACGTTGGATTGCATGAAGCCGGCAGTAACAGCCTGATTGACCAATCCCTGATTCACCGTAAGGCCCGGTCATGGACCGAACCGTGGGGGCGTTGACCCCGGAACACCAGGTATACTCCAGGTATGCTTCAAGTATACTCCAGGTATACTTCAAGTATACTCCCGGTATACTTCAAGTATACTCCCGGTATACTTCAAGTATACTCCAGGTATACTTCAAGTATACTCCAGGTATACTTCAAGTATACCCCAGGTATACTTCAAGTATACTCCAGGTATACTCAAGGTATACTTCAAGTATACTCCAGGTATACTCAAGGTATACTTCAAGTATACTCCAGGTATACTTCAAGTATACTCCAGGTATACTTCAGGTATACTCCAGGTATACTTCAAGTATACTCCAGGTATACTTCAAGTATACTCCAGGTATACTCCAGGTATACTTCAAGTATACTCCAGGTATACTTCAAGTATACTCCAGGTATACTTCAAGTATACTCCAGGTATACTTCATGTATACTCCAGGTATACTTCAAGTATACTCCAGGTATACTTCAAGTATACTCCAGGTATACTTCAAGTATACTCCAGGTATATTATAATTTTTACCATTTGGTTGTAAGTTAATTTAAGGTTAGCCCACAATGCTCTGCATATTAGGGGCTTTTGGCATGTACACCCCATTCTTATAACCCATTGTACATCTTTGTATCATGTCACAATAAACTATTACTATTATTATTATTATTATTATTATTAATAATATTATTATTATTATTATTATTATTATTATTAGGTATCACATCCACTAAACCCGCAGGGATTATACAGCGCCTATGGGGGTGGAAGACATTCAGGCTCAATTCAGATCAAATTCCCTAGATCAAGAGCTCCTCACCAGCATGAAGGAACTTCCTTGAGGGAAGCCATCCATAAGATGTCAAGACGCCTTAACTTGCAGTTAATTATACAATACAATAAACACATCCCTCTTGGTAGAGCGAGTATGTCATCCAGCCTCCACTTCCTGCAGGAACCTTGACAAGGGTGACTCACACTAGGGTCATCCAGCCTTCACTTCCTGCAGGAACCTTGACAAGGGTGACTCACACTAGGGTCATCCAGCCTCCACTTCCTGCAGGAACCTTGACAAGGGTGACTCACACTAGGTCATCCAGCCTCCACTTACTGCAGGAACCTTGACAAGGGTGACTCACACTAGGTCATCCAGCCTCCACTTCCTGCAGGAACCTTGACAAGGGTGACTCACACTAGGGTCATCCAGCCTCCACTTACTGCAGGAACCTTGACAAGGGTGACTCACACTAGGGTCATCCAGCCTCCACTTCCTGCAGGAACCTTGACAAGGGTGACTCACACTAGGGTCATCCAGCCTTCACTTCCTGCAGGAACCTTGACAAGGGTGACTCACACTAGGGTCATTCAGCCTCCACTTCCTGCAGGAACCTTGACAAGGGTGACTCACACTAGGGTCATCCAGCCTCCACTTCCTGCAGGAACCTTGACAAGGGTGACTCACACTAGGGTCATCCAGCCTCCACTTCCTGCAGGAACCTTGACAAGGGTGACTCACACTAGGGTCATCCAGCCTCCACTTCTGTCAGGTGGGTCTTGAGAGAGATAATTAGGTAGTCAAGACACTCCTTGTAGGATGGTTACGGTATATTTACGGTCTGTGAAGGTGAGAATCCAGCCACGTCTGTCCAGCCGTAGGTCTGCCACTTCTGAGGGGGTACGCCTATGCGAGGCTATGCACATGCGCTGAGCCTCTGACGTCAGCGGGTATCGTGACGTCACACGCAAAGGACCAGCTGTATAACTTAAGATGAACGTTGATACACCACACAAGTGTATATATAATACTGACACGACAGCTCGGCCATGTTATCGTATGACGTCTCGGCATACTAAACAACTCTATAGGCTGAACAGACAGGTGGTACTGGGTGAATCTATACAATAGCAAACACATTATAACTTGGAACTAATCAAGATTAATCTTACTCGCACTTCTTGAGTTAATGGTACTTAAGAGAATTTTAAAAGGATCTAGATATAATGGATTATATATATTACAATTACAATTTGCAAATTTGATCGATCAATCTGAATTCATGCACTCAGCGGGTTCCGAGGGAGAATAAATATATTTACAAGGAAAAAATTTTAACAGAAAAAGAGAGACTCGGCTAGCACGGTCAACTGTTAAAACTCGGAACTCGGAGAGAACTTGAACACACACAAAAAAAATTCTAGATATTGAACACTTAGTAACAAAACACACAGTCGACAATTTCTCTTAACTCAATCATCTAATTGTACAGTCTATTTACATTTAACCCCAACTCTGCTAGGGTAAGATTTACATATGCAGAATGGTTATCATCTCTGGGTGGATCAAACTCTGTTACAGTAGGTAACTCAACTTCTGATTGAGGATGATCTACACTGATATCAACAAATGATACTTGGGGGTTTCTCAACACTTGTTGTGTTCGCAAGGAGTAACGACAATCAGGTTGTTCCTCTGACTCACTACTAGAAGTTGAAGGTACGGGGTCAGACGGATTATCATTGTCAGTCACAACAGTCTGGTTGTCAGGGGCTTCGTCTTCGTCACATACTAACTTCATATGATCTAAATGTGATTCTTTACACTTACCCGTACTAAGTTCTCTAACTTTATACTTATTGCCCTTGATATGTTCAACTACTCCATATGGGCCAACAAACTTTTGGTCTAATTTAGGCATTGTGGAATTTTTATTAAAATTAATAATCATTACTCGCGACCCTACTTTAATTTTAGTTGGTTTAGCTCGAGAATTAGTTACTCTAGTAAATTCTATTGTTGATTTATGAAGCGTTTCACGAATTCTTCTGAAAACACTCTGAGCTTGGCTGGTACGAGTTGCTATGAAATCATCAGGGTTATACGACGGTTTTGGATTAGAATATAACAACTCATAAGGCAAACGCTTGTCAACACCATACAAGGCGTAATGCGGTGTATCACCTATAGAAGCATTGAAAGCAGAATTTATAGCACATTGAACATCAGGTATAACTTCATCCCAGGTTGAACTATTGGGATTAACAGTGGCTCTCAAGACATCGAGTACTTTTTTATTCATTTACCCTTGTTTGTTAATGTTTTAATTGTGTAATTAATTAATTTTGCTTGCCCCAGTAACTATATATTGTTTTCTCCTCCAAGCAATTTTTAACCTTTTACCAGTAATATTCCCTGCTAATTCTTATGTGTTGCAGTCAGTAATTATTCCCATTGCACCCAATATTGTTTTGTGTACTTGTTCTTTTTTTTTGTATAGTGCTAATGTGAATTACTTTTGCAGACTAGAGAAATAATTTACTGAAGATATTATTTTGCTACAATAATTACTTATTTATAGTCAACAAGAGCATGACTTTGCAAAAGCAGTAAGTTATCTGTTCTGTGCCTTTGATGAGTATCTTCCAGCTTATGTAAGTGTTAAAACCATTTTATTGTCATTAATTTTTTCATTTGTTTCATGTGTTGTTGAACAAATTCACTCTTAAGTTTGTTTAAAGTCAGTGTTTTTAGTAAATTGTTCAGTAACTGTTGCATTGAGTTACCTTGCTTTGCTTGCAATTAAGAGTAAGAGTGTTCAAACTATTTTATTTCTAATATCTTTGTGTTGTGTGAAAATAATTTACCCCAGTTGAATTTTTTCAATCAGTCATTCCTGAAATTGATTTTGTGTAAATTAAATTCCCCAGTATTCAATTTTTGTTTCATCAATTTTATTGTTTAATTTGCTCAAGTAACTTGTCATTTCCTAAGTGTAATAAGTAATATTCCAGTGAACTTTCTAAGTGATTCAAGCAGTAAAGTTACTTTAATTTTTTGCCAGTGAATAATTCTATTGAATTGTTTTATCAGATTGTTGCTCTTGCCATAACCATTATTGAATTCTTTTAATTAGTTGTGCATTTCATTCTTTTAATGTGTTGCAATATTTGTTGATATTTAAAGAAAAGAAAACTCATTTTGCTGTTCAAGTTAAAGCTAGATTGTTTTTATTTTAGTGTGTTGAGTTTTCTTGCCAAGTCAATTTCCAGTGAGTTATCTTTTCTTTAGTGTTATTGTGCTATTACCCGTGTTACTTATGCAGAATAGTTAATAATTCTACCAGTTAAACTATACTGTGCTGTATACTTGTGTAAATTTTGCTTCATTTCAATTCTCGTTTAATTGCTCAAAGTCATGTCTCAGGAAAATGTAACTTGTAATGGGGCGAGTGTTGCCGGTCAAGGCAATGACGTGGGACTGCCTAGTCAGAATCAATTGAATACCGAACTACAAAAGACTCCTCGTCCTTCTAATTACTCTAGAGACCCCATTGATTCACTACCCCTTTTAATGGTGACCCAGACAGTCTTGACGACTGGTTCCTTGCAATCCGTTCAAGGGCAAGTTCGTAGAAAGCCCTCCATCGGAGGAGCGCCTTATTACTATGGCAAAAGAATCCTTGGCTAGGTCGCCAGCCGCTAATAATGTGTTGACTCTTTTGCGTATGAAAGAATTCAAAGGTCTAACTAAATGGGAAGAATACGAATCAAGATTACGTAAGTTCCTCAATCCTAAGGAAGCCGTAGATCCGTTTATTGTACTAAAGGAACTAGTGAACGCGGTCCCTAGGCCCGATGAAGAGCTGTGCCAATTCACCTTCTGGTTAGATGCCCTCTTATCATCGTTTGCGACTGGATTCCAAAAATCCTCTTTCTTCCCTTCTGGCCATGTAATGGATGGTTGGTCAATAGGTAAATTTGCAGCTTATGGTGCCATTAAGCAATTGATGCCACCTACAGCAGTATATGCTTATAAGGCAAGTCCTTTAACAGTCAGTGTAGAACCTCTTGAAGCTCCGGACATGTCCGTGATTTGTCCCCCAAATCGTTCCCTCATCGTAGGTCGGTACAATCCACATTACCGGAGCTACTGCACTCAATCCCGCCTGTCGTTTGTGCAACACGGCAAGGCCCTAGTAACTATCGTTTCCGTTCTTCTTCCAAAGGGAGTGTAAAGAGTCAGTACGCTCATAGTAACCGTAGTACCTATAGTGACCACAGCAGACGTATCTGCTACAACTGTGGTTATAGAGGTCATATTGCAGTAAACTGTCCTGACAATGCCTCTAAGAAACGTCTGTACTGTCGAAGAGCCCTATCCAGACTTACCTTATTGCACTTATCACCGGATAGCTGGCCATGATACTTCCGAGTGTAATGCCTTGAATAACCGCGGGTATTCCAGTTCCTTCCGTGGACGCTCATACAGTAGGAATAGAATGGGTAATAGAGGCCGTGGTTCTCAGCCTAATAACCAGAACCAAGCTCAGTTTGCGAACTGGGAATCCGAGCGCCCCAATCAGACCGACCCGTGGTGACAGTAGGAGATACCGAGTACTCCATCCCCATCCAAAATTCCTTGAGGCTCTGTGTGATCTCGATGGAGAGGATTGCGGTGATGAAACTCCAGTAACTGATGATGACTGCTCTGTAGATGAGATAATTGAGGAAATTAATGATGAAATTCCAGTGGTGGAAGATGATACTTTTGGAGATGAGGTGGAAGAAACTTTTACTGATGATAATCCGCCATCTTGTTTGCATATTAGTTCCAGTGCAAATATGGGTCCCTTAGTAGAAGGATCCGTGTATGGTGCACCCGTCCAGGTGTTTATGGATTCTGGGGCACAAGTCAATATCATCAGGTCTAGTTTGTTTAGAGATAAGCAGCTAAAACATGTCCTTCTCATAGAACCAGCTCGTGTGTCCACCCTTCGTGGTGTTGCAGGTTCTCCATTACGTGTCAGAGGTCGGACTACTCTTACCTTCTCTATCCAAGGTAGAGAATTAACCACTTCTTTCCTTGTCGTTGATAAGATTAGTTTCCCTGGTGACCTTCTACTCGGATTTGCTGCCATGAGAGATTTCCGGATTGTGCTTGATCCTTACCGATGGCATGCACAAATCGATGACCTAGTTGTACCATTTTGGGGTTATCAACTGGGATCCGAGGTCTGCCATACAGCTGCAGAGTTTACAAATCGGATTAAGTACTTGCAAGAAGATATGTTACCTAGTAGCGTTGCCAAGCGGCCAGGCACTGGAAATCCTGTCACTCAAGTCTGTGTTCCACCCTCAACAAATTTAGACATGCAAGATAGTGCCCAGCCTACTCAGGTACTGGAGGTATCCCGGACCGCCTTGAGTGCTGAGTCTATCTCTGCAATGCCGACTAATTCAAGTAGTAGTTTCTCCACAGGGGACGCCTTGTCGGAAAACACCTATTTGAAATTAGTAATGCCATCTCTTGTCGACGTCACGTGCCGTCTGCAGAAAGATACCTCTGTAGCAGCTAGTGCCCTCACTAGAGTGTCTGTTGTTGTCCCCCATGTTCCAGATGGTGACACTGTCCTAGTTGACAGTAATTCCTGCAGAGTGAAGGGTTTATTTGTTGAGCCATCTTTACATACTGTCCAAGACAGTAAGATATTCCTATTTGTCGCTAATACCTTGGGTCACAGTGTTCGACTCAGAGCCAATACCATCATTGTTGATCTTGTTCACTACCCTTACCCTATTCGGTTGAGGATGAGTTGCCACCTGACCAGTGGGTCGGTGCTATTTCAACCGGGGAGGATCCATCCACTTCACCGGACCATTCTATCCCATCGCTGTCACCACTTGTCAGGTGGGTCTTGAGAAAGATAATTAGGTAGTCAAGACACTCCTTGTAGGATGGTTACGGTATATTTACGGTCTGTGAAGGTGAGAGCCCAGCCACGTCTGTCCAGCCGTAGGTCTGCCACTTCTGAGGGTACGCCTATGCGAGGCTATGCACATGCGCTGAGCCTCTGACGTCAGCGGGTATCGTGACGTCACACGCAAAGGACCAGCTGTATAACTTAAGATGAACGTTGATACACCACACAAGTGTATATATAATACTGACACGACACTTCCTGCAGGAACCTTGACAGGGTGACTCACACTAGGTCATCCAGCTCCACTTCCTGCAGGAACCTTGACAAGGGTGACTCACACTAGGGTCATCCAGCCTCCACTTCCTGCAGGAACCTTGACAAGGGTGACTCATACTAGGGTCATCCAGCCTCCACTTCCTGCAGGAACTTGACAAGGGTGACTCATAAAGGTCATCCAGCCTCCACTTCCTGCAGGAACCTTGACAAAAGGTGACTCACACTAAGGTCATCCAGCCTTCACTTCCTGCAGGAACCGATAAGGGTGACTCATACAAAAGGGCATCCAGCCTCCATTTCCTGCAGGAACCTTGACAAGGGGGACTCACACTAGGTCATCCAGCCTCCACTTCCTGCAGGAACCTTGACAAGGGTGACTACACTAGGGTCATCCAGCCTTCACTTCCTGCAGGAACCTTGATAAGGGTGACTCATACTGGTCATCCAGCCTCCACTTCCTGCAGGAAATTGACAAGGGTGACTCACAAATAAGGTCATCCAGCCTTCACTTCCTGCAGGAACCTTGACAAGGGTGACTCCCCTAGGGTCATCCCGCCTCCACTTCCTGCAGGAACCTTGACAAGGGTGACTCACACTAGGTCATCAGCTCCACTTCCTGCAGGAACTGACAAGGGTGACTCACACTAGGGTCATCCAGCCTCCACTTCCTGCAGGAACCTTGACAAGGGTGACTCACACTAGGGTCATCCAGCCTCCACTTACTGCAGGAACCTTGACAAGGGTGACTCACACTAGGGTCATCCAGCCTCCACTTACTGCAGGAACCTTGACAAGGGTGACTCCACTAGGGTCATCCCGCCTTCACTTCCTGCAGGAACCTTGACAAGGGTGACTCACACTAAGGTCATCCAGCCTCCACTTCCTGCAGGAACCTTGACAAGGGTGACTACACTAAGGTCAACCAGCCTCCACTTCTGCAGGAACCTTGACAAAGGGTGACTCAACAAGGTCATCCAGCCTCACTTCCTGCAGGAACCTTGACAAGGGTGACTCACACTAGGGTTTGGGCCTCTGATGTCACACTCACTACAGGAAGCTTTAAAAACTCGTCTTCGGCCACCTGGTCAATTTTTTACAAAAATTAAACTTAAGCCACAAAAATCTCTACTCAGAAAAAAAAAATATACTCACTAGCAAGTAAAAATATCTGAGTTTTTTCCCTTTAAAGTGTAAATAATGGGAAAATTCATAACAAACACAATTGTAAAAAAGAAATGATCATTTTTTAATTTTTATAATCACACACAAGACTCCGAAATCTTAAACCGTTGCAAACAAACCATACCACGGGTGGGGTTCGAACCCGGTCAAGCCCCAAAACCCCAAACCCGGCGACGGATTTTTGAAACAAACCATACCCCCCGTGGAGGGTTTTTGGTCGTGTCAAATTTTTTTAATTTGACGGTTTTTAAAGGGGACTTGAGCAAGTTCTCACGGCCATGCTGGCGGAGATTTCTGAAAAAACTTGCATTTGTGGACACGGGGGGCCCTATGCTAACCCTTCCAGGGGAGAAATATCCCAGTTGGATGAATCTTTTGAAGCTAGCTGGCCCAGTGGCTTTCGCGGGCTGGGTTTTAAACACACAAATTAGAAAACGGAAAAAAAACAAAAAAACAAGAAAAATAGGGAAAAAGGGTAAAAAAAAAAATAAATAAAGGATAGGCAGAGCTAGAATAAAAAAAATTACATGGAAAGGGGAAAATTTTATTAGCTTTTTTGAATAATACTAAACTTTACGGAAACTTTCCCGGGCATAATGGAAACTAATTTCAAACGATGTTAAACACACACTGGGGCCTGGGCGATACCCGCACCTCCCGATGGGGGCACAAACTGACCCCCCCAGGCACTTTCTGCTTCCTGACAAAACCAAAATAACCTTTCAAACTGGGGTTTAAAAATTAAATGCAGCTAATGTTTGAAACCCGTCTCCCCTCTGAGGAAACACCGGTGTTTGGCTCATGTTAAATTAACAACTCTACCTTAACACGCCTCCACTATACACTCTATATTTATGAGACGAAGGGCCAGGGACTCCCTTTCCTGACGGTTTCCCCAGTAGCTGTCCCAGGTTAATGAAAGATTTCCCCAAATCTTGGGTTCTTTATTTGGGGAAAGGGTTTTTCCAAGGGTTTCCTCAGTCCGTATTGTCCAAAGGGGACACCGTCTCGACCGCTTCACCTCACCTGTCACAGTATATTTCTTCCCATGTGTACTCTTTCAAGAGTGATTAGCTACCATCAACTCCAGGGTAAGGGACTTTTCCTCAAACTCCTTCGATTTTCCCAAATTTTTCCTGTACTAAACTGGGGGCCTTCTTTGAATCCCGAATCATTCCCCGGAGAGGAGTCTCCTGCCAGTCCCCCTTGTCCCGATCCCCCTGTGAACACTCACTTGTGTGCTCAAAACGGGTCAGAACCATTTTATACATACCCCAGGTGAGCCTGGCTCCGGTGTCTTCTCCCCGGTCTCCCTGAGGAGAAAAA